>CM038114.1:15624022-15779220 GCA_001642375.2 Mentha longifolia | reverse complement strand
GGAGACAGGAGCAGTTACTTGTGGCATAGCACAACTAAGAGAGTCATTCCATTTAGGGCGAGACAAAATGGGTCAGCCCGAGCACTTTGGTGTCCGAACCGATTTCAACTTAGAAAAAGAATTAATATCATAAAAAAATTGATAACATCATAACATTTGTCTTATATTTTTCATAGTTTGTAATTGGTCCTAAATAGCTTCATAAGTAGCATTTACAAAATGCATTATTCTCTATTTAAGGTATCAAACAATTATTAAGTAAATCGTCTCCCATAAAATTTCGTAAATTACTTTTGATGATGTTCATTACCAATAAAACTCATTCAATTGTAGCACCGGCTATTGGTGAAAAGTTAAGGATAACTTAATTAACAAGTAAATCATCAGAAAGTAATTTTATTATAGAAAGAATTTTACTTATTATATAGAAAGTTATTTATATTTAATGGATGTACTTTGTCTATTTGTGATAATAATTTGGAAAGGAGAATGTTAGATTTGCTCAAATTTTATTAACTAAAATCAAAATCCAAGCTCAAAATCAAATTCTATTTTATATGAATGTTTAAGGTAATTGATAGTAAAGAGGACATAGTAATGAAGATACAGTTTCCAAAAGGATTCACCATTAAAGATTTATTTTGGTTCAATTAAGTAATACAGTTCTGCTTTCTACAAGATCAAATGTTGCTTTTTTCCTTGCAAAATATCATCACGTCAAGGAGTGAAAGGGGAAGACCTCACGCCACCGGCAGCGGCAATGCAACCAGAACTCATCTTTTCATGGTTGCCAGGAAAGACGTTGCACAGCTTTAGCTCCCTTTAGACTCGCGGCGGCAGTGGCAGAGCGAGAGGGGATCTTTAAAATTCAAAATATTACTTATATATACACAGTTACTTTAAAATCATAATATATGTTTGGGGTAGTGGTTATTGAAGGAAAGCATCCCCTTGATTAGGGCTTCAGCACCCGCAAGGCTCATTTTTTGTAAATAAAAACAAATGTCCTATTTTTTTTGTTTGTTTTGATTTTACAATTATTTTTCTCTAACAAATTAGAGTAGAATTCAACTTTTAACCTTTTTAAATTATAGTAGCCTAAAATAAATAAAATACCACTAACAGTTTATTATCCATTTAATGTTATGATATTTGTCATTGCATTTGAAGGATTAAAATCTAATTAATATGTAAAAGTATTATGAGAAATAATAAAAATATTAAGAAAAATACTTTTATAATACTATGAAGGGTTGAATGCATGGAAAATTAAAGAAGAAAAAAGTGCAATGGTATAGAAAGTCAAAAAATAAAAATATAAAAAAAAAAATCACAAACTTCCAACATTTCTTTCGAATGAATCTTCGAATTAAGATGAAAATCTAAGATATTCCATTTGGAGTTTTAAAGCATCAACAATTAAGATAATCCCAAAATTTAAACTTTCAAATAGTAGATAATCCCAAAATTTAAACTTCCATCAAATAGTAATACAACAAAATAACCATAAACCTAAGGGGAAAAATCCAAACATTGTAAAATAACAAACGGAAATATAACCAACGAAAAACTCAAATTTCACAAAATAATAGCTCCATTCCTCACTTGACTCCTTTCTTGGCAGCAGCTTTGGTCACCTTAGCTCCTGATGGATCCTTCTTCTCCACGCTCTTGATCACACCAACAGCCACAGTCTGCCTCATGTCCCTCACTGCAAACCTCCCTAGTGGGGGGTACTGAGCAAAGGTCTCCACCACCATGGGCTTGGTCGGAATCATCTTCACCATACCAGCATCTCCGTTCTTCAAGAACTTGGGCTCCTTCTCCAGCTCCTTTCCAGACCGCCTGTCGATCTTGGTCAAAAGCTCAGAGAACTTCACAGCAATGTGCGAAGTGTGGCAATCAAGAACTGGAGCATAACCGTTTCCGATCTGACCAGGGTGGTTCATGATGATGACTTGGGAAGTGAAGTTGGCAGCTTCCTTAGCAGGGTCATCTTTGGAGTTGGAAGCAACAAACCCACGCTTGAGATCCTTGACAGCAACATTCTTCACGTTGAAGCCCACATTGTCTCCTGGTAGAGCTTCTGGGAGGGCCTCGTGGTGCATCTCAACGGATTTGACTTCAGTGGTGAGTCCAGTTGGGCCAAAGGTGACCACCATTCCAGGTTTGATGACTCCAGTTTCAACTCTTCCGACTGGCACAGTGCCGATACCACCAATCTTGTAGACATCCTGGAGTGGGAGACGGAGGGGTTTGTCTGAGGGCCTCTTGGGCTCTGAGATGTTGTCAAGAGCCTCAAGTAGAGTGGGGCCCTTGTACCAGTCAAGGTTGGTCGACCTCTCAATCATGTTGTCACCCTCAAATCCAGAGATTGGCACAAACGGAATCTTCTCGGGGTTGTACCCAACCTTCTTCAGGTAGGATGAGACTTCCTTGATGATTTCATCGTACCTTGCCTTGGAGTACTTGGGAGTGGTAGCATCCATCTGATAAATAAAATAAAAGGATTGTAAATATAACCACATTGATAATCAGTAATTGATGGCTTCAAACAATGAACAATGAACAATGAACAAATGACAATCTACAAGTTTCTTGCATATTGATATATGGCTAACAAAATTAAATCAAAAATACATGCATCAGTTTAAGGAAACGAATTAAAGTAAAATGGATATATCAGAAAAAGAACAGAAAATCTTGAATAAAAGATCCATATTAGTAAAAATAAGAACAGAAGAATCAGGACTGACGGGATTCGAACCCGTAGCATCCACCTTAGAGCAGGTGGGCTCTCACCAATTGAGCTACAATCCTGAATATGCACACAACCTGCTGTCCATAATGAAGGATTACTCCTCATCTTGATTTACCAGTAATTCCATCACATAGGAAGGGTAAATCAAAGAGCATCTCCTTCATATACAAGACAGGCAGTGAATAGTTATCACAAAGCATGTAAGTCGCAATAAGCATGCAGGATTCATTAAGTAACAAAAATATACATATAATTTCAGTCAAAACTTATACCTTGTTGCAGCAACAGATCATCTGCTTCACTCCAAGAGTGAAAGCCAGAAGAGCATGCTCACGGGTCTGACCATCCTTGGAGATACCAGCCTCAAATCCTCCGGTTGTGGAGTCAATGATAAGAACAGCACAGTCAGCCTGTGAAGTACCAGTGATCATGTTCTTGATGAAATCACGATGTCCAGGGGCATCGATGACCGTGCAGTAGTACTTGGTAGTCTCAAACTTCCACAAGGCGATATCAATTGTGATACCACGCTCACGCTCGGCCTTCAGCTTGTCAAGAACCCAGGCATACTTGAATGACCTCTTGTTCATCTCAGCAGCTTCCTTCTCGAACCTCTCAATCACACGCTTGTCAATACCACCAAGCTTGTAGATGAGATGTCCAGTGGTGGTTGACTTCCCGGAGTCGACATGGCCAATGACCACAATGCTGATATGAATCTTCTCTTTACCCATAGCTTGACTGTTAAAGAAGTACTACACCTGCAGTGAAAAAATTATTTCAGCAAGGCAAAGATCTTCCGTAAAACATAGCACACGAACAAAGGATCCAGAGCTATATATATGAACTATATATACTCATAAATTGCAAGTTAGAATATCATGATTCGGAAAACCAGACTGGAATAAACCAAATATACATTTAACATACGAATTCACAAAATCCAAATTTCACATACGCGTTAACTCAAACATCATCAGAATAAAACTATACACGGAGATCTAAACAAGAGATACAGAGGCAATTAGTCCGTATACCTTACAAACGGAAGAATGACGCAACAAATCAGAAACCGAAACATTATTTCAATTAAAGTTGTACAAAATCCTTCAGAATAAATAAAATAAGCAAATACACGGACAAGATTGAATTCAATACTTCGAATCGGATCTCCACCGACCAAAAACCTAAATACTAAGAAGTAAATCGCTTATTCAAACAAGATCTAAGAGAATCATACCATATATCCAAAACTAAAACGAAACTTTTCGACTAAAAATTCGATTTACATAAATTAAATCCGATGAAACACAGAACAAAGTAAACAGATACAAATTCATACGAAAACGAAAAATAAATCGAAGCAAATCCTACATAGGGAAAGGAATTAGTACCTTCAGAGAATGAGCGACGAAGAGGAGAAGGTTTTGAGGGGATATGCGAGTGAACGTAGTTATTTATAGTGGCCGGGCTAGGGTTTAGGGAAACATATTTGTGACGGATTGACTCTTATACCCCTGTTACTGTAGACAGAGCGACTGTTTAGTCCCTTCTCATACTTGGTGACCAAGCATATGCAGAGACATCAGAGTCGACGTTACTTATAATTAGAGGAGACGATTAACAACCTTAACCTATTTTTTTCCTTGTGATAGTACAAATTTAATCTATTAATGAGTTCGAAAAAAATAAAATTAATTTACTATTTGATAATTTTTATTCAATTATGTTTTTCATATACAAGAAAAGAAAAAAAAATTATTGAAAAGAGCAGATATGCGAAGTATCTGAAAAAATAGAATACAAAGTCGAAGCTTCACTCAGTGACACGAAGCCAAAATTTATCAAATTATGTGACATTTTCTATTGCTTTAATAGATTAACGACACATGACAAATTTTAAGGGTTTAGAAATTTCAAATGTTAGGGTATATATTTTCCTTATATAAATCTTAAATCATCGGTAATCTATTAAAGCAATAGAATACTCCGTATGTCACATACTTTGGCAATAGAAAATCCAAACTACTACTCCCTCCATTTCGCTTAACTTGGCTCATTTGAATAGTGGCTTTTCTGGCACGGTTTTTCACGCTTCTTGATGATGGGTTTTAAAATGGATTTTTGAAGAATTATTTTTTTTACGGGATACTACGACGTCGTAGTATCCCGTAAAAAAAATAATTCTTCAAAAATCCATTTTAAAACCCATTATCAAGAAGCGTGGAAAACCGTGCCAGCACAAGCCAAAAAGTTTTGAGTCAAGTTAAGCGAAATGAAGGGAGTATAATATTGGCAGCTGGTAAAGTCAAATATAACATAATTAACTAATAAACCATGGGAAAATTGTCAATATCTCAAATCCGAATATACTACTCCATCCGTCCTCGATTTACTGAACATGTTGACTTTTTAGATAATTTTAAAGCTTTGTGATGATTGATTTAAAATCGAATTTTTAGAGTTTAGTTTTTTTTACAAGGTATTACGAGTGTTGTAGTATCGTGTAAAAAAAACTAATTTCAAAAAATTCAATTTAAAATCCATCATCACGAAACTCCAGAATCATTTAAAAAGTCAACAGAGTCAGTAAATCGAGGACATGGGGAGTATAATATAATTAACTAATACTACCTCTAACCCATGACAGTAGTTTCATTTGCCATTTTAGTCAATCCACTTATTAGTCTCATTTCCTAAAGGGACACACTTGGTCAGCCAGAGGCACCGTGCGGACGGTTAAAATATTGGCACTTTTATTTGTGTAGATTAACACTTTTCTGTATAAAAATTGATACTTTAAAAATTGACATTTTATTCATAAAATAATTATGTTAAAGATTGACACTTTTATTCGTATAGATTAATATTTTTCTGTATAAAAATTGACACTTTGACCCGGCGGCCGACCTCACCCAAGCTTTTGTCTTTCCTAAAAATGTAAAAAATTTGTGGCTACAATTAACTCTCTCTCCTAAGAATTGATTATAGCCACATATTCTCTCATTTCTTAATTTCTGTGCCAAATACAAATGTGACTACTTTCATAGATTGGAGGTAGTATAACATAATTAACCATGGGAAAATTGTCCATATCTCAAATTAACATAATTAACTAATAAACATAATTAACATAATTAACTAATACTAATACTACTATAACATTAACACTAGTTAGGGTTGTTTTATTTTCTGTTTTATTTTTTCCTTATTCCTGGCACTTGTCGGGCACCTACTGTATGACTCATGTACTAGTGTTTGGTTTTTGTGGGTGTGTGGAGGGGCCATTCTAGGTTTACCTAGACGGTGCACCTCATTCTCTCTCCCCCCTAGGATTGACATATGTTCATTGATAGATCACGGGCCCGCTGGTCAGGGAGTGAACTATCCGTGTAACATATGTTCTGTTCTTTCTGGGTGTGTGTTATTTATTGCTTTCTGCATGTTTTCTTTCTGAAGCCTACCTGTTTTGGCTTCGTTTTTCTATTTCGCCTTTTGAGCCGTTGTACCCCCTGGTAGTGTACCGGGTTCATATGTCTGTACCATCCTTTTTTTTTTATTTATGCAATTACTCTTTTCTAAAAAAAAAAACCATGGGAAAATCCGAACTACTATAATAGATTTTGTGCAAGATCTCAAATCCCTAAATAGCTTTCAAAATCTTTCATTATGCGCACATTGTCAATAAAATTCTCAATCGACTTTCAAATTCAAATGGTAAAATTTTGCCATGCAAAGTAGCTTCATCATATGAAATGCATAAAATACATTTTTATGATCAAAACATGACATGCATAAAAGTAATTTTGTACTTCATCAAAACGATGATGTAACTTTAGCTTGCGTGACAATTATAAAATATAAAAAAATTATGTAGAAATAATAAAAGTAAATATGATAATTATAATCCACTTAACCTCACCTAAAACAATACCTAGCCACCTAAACGCTAAGCCCGCCTCTCCTAGTGATATTTGAAATATTGACTTCAACACACAATATTGTGGAAGTATTTATCCTCCCAGAAATGGTCTCCCTATCGATCGCGCACGCATAATTTATCACAATCATGCTACTTATACTCGAACAGAATCATATAAGAAAGAACCACATAGCCAAGAGCAACAAGTAAAATTGTCTATCATGACAAGGGATCTTTATAACTAAATAAAAGATGACAATACTAGAATTGGAGCGAGAAGGGAGTGTCATCCAATCTATACGTAGAGTTTAGAACATTTCCAAGTCGATGTAGAATAAAACAACAAAGCACTTTCAACAAGAAATGCACTTTGTATATATAAAATATACTATATGTAGATCAGTTATTCAAAGATGGCAACAAACAAAGCACTTTCACATTCCTTCATGTATGATGTGCCAATACAAGTTGTAAACAATTAAGTTGATACAGAAGTGGCATGTTCAGGTAGAACATGTCTGATTGAGATAAGCTCACTATATAGAAGTTGATAAATGCTACACAATAAAGCTGCTCACACCTTCCAACAATATCAGCCCTTCCTTCAAATTCGGATGAGCAACATTTCTTTCAGCACCATGAGTTTCAGAACTGGCATTTATCTAAGCTATCGAAGTAGGGATGATCCATTGCAGCTTTTGCTGAAATTCTATCAGCTGGATCATACTTAAGCATTTTCTGCATAAACCAGCATTTTAGGCATAAGCTGAATCCATCATCTAGAAAAATTCAGATGTACGTATTCACAATTTCGATCATCGATCTCCAAATTTGTCAGCATTCAAGTTTCAATAAGTGTGAGATATATTAGATATAAGCAATCTAATCTTTATTAAACTTGCAAAAAGAGAAATGATATATGTATAGATCTTCACCAAATGACAAGCATTACAAAATGTTCGCTGATTGTCTTCAGATTGTGAGCATTAATGCTTGAAAAGTGTGAGATAAGTTATAGATAGGCTGCCATAGGCTGCCATCGTCTTTATCAAAGTTGGAAAAAGAATGACATACACAGGTCTTCAGAAAATGGACGGCATTACAAGGACTCGTTGATTTTCAGATTATCAGCATCAATGTTTGAACAAGTTTGCAATAAGTTATCTATGTGGTAGTCATCATCTTAACCAAAGTTGCAAGAAGAAGTACATATACAGAGATTTTAAATCAGTCATTCCAGGTCACAAGAAAATCAAACAAACAGAGAATGTGAGACGAAGGACTCACCGATAGAAGGTCTACACCATCAGGCCCCAGGGATGGAACAGCACGAGCCAAGTTTTGAGGTTCCCATTGGGGATACACATGCCAATCCCGAAGAGAACTAACTCCTGGCCACTCCTTCTCAGTAGGCGTCCCCAGTAACCTGTAATCATGAAATGGTGTAAGCCTACATGGAAATTTTGAATATCGCAAGGCCCACAATTTGCGATTACAACTACTTTTCAAAATTAACTTCACTTGCACTGAGAAGTATCTTGTCCGGATATCAACTGAAATGGTTGGAGTATGATAGGCTGATATTTGCCACGACAACATGCCTTTAATTTACATAAGAAGCATTTTTTTTATTTTGTAATGCAACTTTGAATGTATGCAAGTAGAGATCTGAGATCCTCAGTTAGGAACTTCTAAAGGCACAAGTAAATCACATAATAATAGTAAAAAAAACTTAGATGACGATGTGCCCTAAATAGCATATCAAGAGAGCTGGTAAATCACTTCAATCATTCAAAATGTCAGGTAAATCACCCAAATTAAGATATATGCGTGGAAAAGCGTGCCAGAAAAGCCATTATTCAAATGAGCCAAGTTAAGCGAAATGGAGGGAGTATTATTGAAGAATGTGTTTTAAGTTCTATCTTGATCCAATAATAAGCAATCTTAGCCACAATGAAAGTGCATTCTACTTGTCAGGGAGAAATCATGTTCGCAGCAAACAAAATACAACTACTGGAGAGAGTGAGAGACACCATAAATAATCAGCAACTGTGAAACGAACTACTAAATCACTACCAAAACAACATGAAGAAGTCAGAGTATACCTAAAAATATGGAGAAGTTGCTGAAACTCAGAATCTCCAGGAAACAAGGCTTGCCTTCTCACCATCTCCGCTGCAAGAGAACAACAAAAAGAAAAGATGCCTACTTCAATACTTTCCTCAACCATCAATAATTTGCCCCTAATTCACAAAGCAGAAACAATTTCTCACCAAAAATACAGCCAACAGACCACATATCAACTGCAGTGGAGTAGTGCGAAGATCCAAGAAGAACCTCTGGAGCTCTGTACCACAGAGTTACAATCTGTACATTTCCGGAAAAATTCACATTGCTGCATCTTCAACACCATTTGAAAATTACAGTTAATTAACAGTAAATCGAGTTGTTAATCGGCAATACCTCATGCGTATAGCTCTTCAGAGGAACAGTAAACGCCCGCCCGAGCCCCAGATCAGCAATCTTAAGTATCCCCTTCTCCTTGTCGAGCAGCAAATTCTGAGGCTTCAGATCGCGGTGGAGAACGGCGTGGCTGTGGCAGTGCGCCACCCCCTTGCAGAGCTGGTAGAGGAAGCTCTGGATCAACTGCGGCGGCAGCGGCCTAGGGTTCGGCCCCTTGCGGTGGGAATCGATGAATTTCTTGAGATCGGTGTCCAGATACTCGAAAACGAGGTAGAGGAGCGGCTTGCCGTTCTTGTTGTCGACGTGCTCGACGCAGAGAAGTCGCACGACGTAGAGCGACTGCGACAGCATCTGGAGGAGGGAAACCTCGCGCAGCGCCGTCGGCGGCACGCCCTCCTCGTCCATCTCGAGGCGGGTTTTCTTCAGCGCCACCACCTGACCTGTGGATTTCTCCTTTGCTTTGTAGACTTTGCCGTAGGTTCCCTCGCCGACCTTCTCGAGCTTCTCGTACTTCTCCATTGCTTGATCGATTGATGGAAGATATAGGGTCTGTGCGCGGCCTCTCTCTCTCTACTCTTTTCTGTTTCTCTCTCTGAGGGGAGTGATAGTGAAGACCTCTTCTTTTTTAACGGTTGTCAAATTGTGTTGCTTTGAAATTTTGAATTCCTCGAAGCCCGCCGACTGCAAACGAATATTTGGAAAAAAAAAATTAAAGGAAAAAGAATTGCGTTGAAGTGATTATTTGGGCCCATATGGGGCCTATCTTGACTTCAAATCCTATTCAAAAATAAAGTTTGGTTCTTTTTTTTTTATTTCCGGAAACCAATAAAGTTATGGTTAAACCAAAATATTCAAATATCCATCAGACTATAACAACCCAATAATTTAATAAAATTACCGAATTTATGGTATGCAATGATATACCTAGGTAATTAAATTTTAATACCTTGACATTACTGTAGTTTTATGGTGCGATATCATACCTTATCAAAAAAATTGATGTACCGTATTTATGGTATTTTTGATAAATTTTTAGTACAGTATGACGGAATACCGAGTTTTCGACATTTCTTCTCACCCCTAGTGTAAAGGCATGCCATCTCTACTAGTTATAAGAAAGATTTTTTTTTTAGATATATAAGAGTAACCCCCATGGTGCCACTTTTTCAGTTTCTACAATTGAAACTAGCATTGGGAGAAATGAAAACTAGTTTCTCCAATTTTTTTGTAAACCAGCTCCAAACTAGAAGCTAGGTGCAAATAGGCCCCCTTAATTACTTTATTACTTTTCTTTTTTATTTTTTCTTTTCTTTTATGTTTTTACAAATGTTGGTGTTTGTTTTCTTTTTAGTTTTTTTATTTTCTTTTTTGTTGGCTTGTTGCCGACAATGTGGTTTCTTGTTCTTTTATTTTTTTTTCATATTTTCTTTTAATACTATTTTTCTCTATATATATACTCAACTACAACTTTAACCAAGCACACACATTTCAACAATTATTTTTTCCATCTTCTCCCTTTCTTTTCCCTTTTATCTTCAAGATAAAGAAAAAATGGCAGATTCAAGCTCTCAAAATTCTGATTCTAGTAATTCAAGCTCTCAACATGTTCAAAATTCACAGCCTTGTCAAATGCCTTATCCTCAATACCCTCAACAATTTCCATACAATTCTTCCGGCGCGGCGAATTTTCCTCAACAATTTCCACACAATTCCGGCGTGGCGAATTTTCCACTTCATTTTCCACACAATTCCGACAGTTCGAATTTTCCTTAATAATTTCAAAGAAGCTCGCCCGGTGGGCTCATTTTTCCTCAACATGTTTCATTCGATCATCCTACTAGATCAAGTGTTCCTCAACATTCTTCACAAATTCCAGTTGATGATGATGATGTTGAGGAAGCTCATGAACTCACTCCAAATACAAATGATACAAAAGCCATCTGGACTCCTGATGAAGATGTCGAACTTGTAAAATCGTGATACAACATCTGCACCGACTCCATTATTGGCAATCAACAAAAGAGAAAAGTATTTTGGGAGAAAATTGCTGCTTACTACGACTAGTACAAGCCAAATGGCACTATTGCCCAAAGTTATACGCATGCAAAAAATCATTTTAATAAATTCAATCCAAATCTTACTAAGTGGGCAGGTATCGATAATAATTTTTGGAGTAATCGAGTCACTGGACAAGACGAATGATGTTCTGGAGGCGGCCAAAAGAAATTGGAGAAATGGTGCACCAAATAAAAAGGACTTCAAGTACTTGCACATGTGGGATCTCATCCAAAAATGCGAGAAATTGACTCCTCAGCAGATGTCACAAAATCTTCTAAAAATCCAAGAATTATGAATCAAATAGTCCGTCTTCAACTGATACTGGACCTCGAATGCAGCCAATGGGACAACAGAAAGCTAAACGACTAGCTAAACGAAAGGGTAAAATCACATCTACAGAAAATGAAGAGAAATGGAAGCATCTGTTGCAGGAAGCTTTGGCTAGACAAATGAGCCTCCATGAAGAACAACTCAAGCTTCAACATTGGGAGTACTGCACCAAGGATACCAGTGGCATGTCTGGGGAAGAACTATACAATTTTAATATGATGGCTACAAAAATTAAGTCTAAGTATGGGTGAAAGTGATATGTTGAAGTGTCTAGGTGTGTTTCTTATTTTGAAGTGTGCTATGTCTATTTCTATAGTTTGAGTTCATGTATTTTGAAGTGTGTTATGCCTATTTCTGTAGTTTGGAGTTCATGTGTTTTTAAGTGTGTTATACCTATTTCTATAGTTTGGAGTTTATGTTTTTTAAGTGTGATATGTTCTATCTCTTTTTGAATTATGTAATGAAAAATCGCATTTATTGTCCATCCATACAACCATTCACTGGTCAAAAAATTAAAGTTGCTTGAAATACATTGATTATCCACAACACAATCCATTATTGTCTGACAACTATTCAACGGTCATAAATTTGATGAATCGTATCTTTTACTATTCACAAATGCAATTATTGTCCATCAACTGCAACTGCAAAAATCACATTCAACGGTAAAAAAAAAATAAAATTGAAGAATACATTGTTTATCCAGCAATTCATCTATTATTATCTGACAACTATTCAATGGTCATAAATTTAATGAATCACATCTTTTACTATTCACAATTGTCTTATATGCAATTATTGTCCATCAACTGCAAAAATCACATTCAACGGTAGGGGTGAGCATCAGTTAGTAAGCCCGGCCGACCGACCATTTTTTAGTCGACCGACCAACCGACCGACATCTTAAAAAGTCAACCGCCGGCCGACCACAAATGATCTTCAGCCAACCCTAAAACCGACCGACGACCGATCGGTCGGTTGGTCGGTTTCTATGCTAACTTAACGATGAACAATGCAATTTGATAGTCACAAAGTAAGAATGCTCCCATCAAGATTACCAGGAAATGGAAGAATTACATTTTGATGGCAATTCACACAAATTCACATCCCAATTGATTGAAGCTTAGAATTATTCTAGATGAGACTACACTTGCAAAAATGTGTAACTTTTATTTATCATATACTCTACATTATTTACCATATACATTATCCATGGAAATTCTAATTGTTATGTGTAACATTATCATGGGTATGGTGGTTTCAAGGTGCAAACTTCGAGAGAAGGAATACCGAAAACTTTGATGGAATTCTTGAGAATAAATACTTTCTTTTTACATATGATATTTTAAATATTCAAAAATTATGAGAAGGCATATTTTGTATTGTGTCTAATTATCATGATTCAAAATTAAGGGTGTACTCTTTGGTATCATTGTAATTTTAATTTTCATAAGACGGGTATAAATTTATTTTTGTTGTACATTTAAACCGACAAAAGCCAAATTTTCCTATTTTTAACTTGATATGCAAATATACCAAATAAATATATAAATAGTCCAATTCTTTTGAAATCTAAAGTGTTCCCATTTCACACATAAAAATATAAATTCCGAATCAACAAAGTCACGAAACAAGTCTTAAGAAATGAAATTAACAATCTAATAAAGTCTGTAACTTCATTAAAACAACAAGCAAATGTCAATTTCCATTATCCAAGTCTCCAACTTCATAAAAACACTCTTATTGACTATTTGAATAACACTTAGGAATAAAAATAATTAATATATATAATATATGTCGGTCGGTCGGTTTTTATCGGTTTTTCACTTCATTAACCGACCAACCGACTGACAACCGACCAATTTCAAAAAAACCAACCGACCACCGACCGACGGTGGAAAAAAACCGACCGCAAACTGTAGTGGTCCCGCTTGTTGGACTCCTCGAATACATCCTGCAAGTAAAGGGCCTTCTGAAATTCCTGTTAACGAAACGATAGTGAGAAAAGCAACCCAATCAATAGAAGTAATGAAATTGATAGACAGGCAGGCTAGAAAAACTCACAGCGAAAGAAGCCTGGACATGGGACGCGGCTACATATCGGTTCCCTATCCGTTGGAGAACAAGTTGGTCCTCCTCAAATAACAACTTCTTGGCCTCCGATGAGATCGAGCCATAGTCAGCATGGGCACAAGCGGAAGAAGGGAATGCTAAGGTACTATGGCCCGAAAGGCCGGTAAGATCGACAGTAGCACCCCTCTTATTCGGCCTCGAAAAAGTAAGAGGCGGAGGAGATGTGGAACCAACGGCTTCCTTAGCCTTTTCGCCACTTGGGCCAACTGGCGCCTTCTTCTTCATCTTGCGCTGCTTAGCTAGCTCCTTCAGTTGACTAGTCGGCAAGAGAGGCAAGTCAATTCTCTTTGACATGATGACGTCTACAAAACCAAACACAAGTCAAGATTAGCAATCGGATTCAACAAACAATTGATACAATTGGTATACTGAAATTACTTACCAAAGGATACGTGGCCTTGTAAGGAGGAGTGCCGAATGTTCTTCTTAGTCAAGATCACCTTGGCAAATCGTTCCTCAATCGGCTGGTCCATAAACCAACTAATCTTTGCAGTAGTAGATTCCGACTGCACAGTGTGGTTATTCTCTGTTTTTTCTAAACGGGAAAGGAAAAACCAATCAATTAGATGGACATACATGCAAAGAGAAAGACAAGCTAAAGCATAATCAGAAAAGTACCAGGGAGACACCACGAATGTGGGACACTAAAATCGGACGATGCACTTAACATATTAGACGAAACAAGAAAGTAATGTTGTGCCCAACCCTTATAGGAGTCGGATACCCCTTGAACCAAGGCTGCATTAAATCTGTTTACAAGTATAAACCGACCATTATCACTTATGTGCCTTTGCAAACTGTAAGCATACGATACGTCGTTGTAAGTGAAAGGAACTCCACGCAACTCGGTAAAGACTTGGATTGCCATCAGAATACGCCAAGCGTTTGGCACTAATTGACCCAGACAAATATGATGACATTGGCAGGCTTCTAGCACCAATCGGGGTAGAGGAAGCCTGGCGCCATATCGAAATGATATATAGTACATGACCGACCAACCTGGAAACACCCAGTTGGGTCGCTTGAAGCGGGAAGGAACCGCGAGATAGACATTGTTAGGAATGCTGAACTTGTTACGTATCCATTCCAAGTTGTTTAACGTAACTGTCGATTTATGATTCACCCCAAACGTGAAGCCTTGGGGCTCTGAACCGACTGTCAGACCTCTGAAATTAATCACATCGACAACCTGGCTCTGACGATTGAGCCTGACTACCTTGACCAACTTGGGAAACTTCTACCAGACAACTAGTTGGCAACTCGACATGGCCATCACGTTCGCACAAGGTGACCTCCTCACTACCCGACTCACTAGAGATTGATCCACTAGATCGTGACATGGCAGACAGATACCTTAGACCAAGAAACAACTAGTCGGACTCATATGTATACTAATGACAAATCACTTCATAGAGCTCACACAAAGTAGTTGGATCTAATCAGACACCGACTACTAAACTACAAACTTAGCACGTAGAAATAGTCGGACCGAATTGGAAACCGACTACAAATCAACATACTAAGCATGGAGAAGTAGTCGAATCCAATCGGATACCAACTATAAATTGAACACACATAGCACAAGAAAGTAGTTGGAACCGACTATAAAGATTAACATACCAAACATAAAGAAGTAGACGGACTCAGTCCAACACCGACTACAAAGACCAACATACCAAACATAAGGAAGTAGCTGGAACTGACTACAAAGATCAATATACCAAGCATAAAAAGGTAGACGGATTCAGTTAGACACTGACTACAAACTCATAAACATAAAGCAAACGGAAGCAGACGGATATATGCAACTAAAGATAATCAAGCATGCTTGGAAAAACAATAAATTTTCATATTTTTACTCCATCAATGGATCAAACACAAACACATGATTTGGTAAATCGAGAGCAACTACGATTATGTTTTCCAAAATTCTATGAAGAATGCACGAAGAACAAGTAAGAAAAGAGGTGAAAAGAAAACTCACCTTCCCGAAGACTCCTTCCTTCAACTTCTTAGTTCCTCTCCACCACTTCTCCAAGCTCTCCAAAACTTTCTAAGTAAAAAATGAGAAGTGAGAAGTGAAAACAAACTTACCCCTCTTATATAGGAGGGGTAGAAGTATGGATGCACGACAAGTGTCAAGCATCTAGAGATTCTACATTTATGCGGTAGATTTCTTGAAACTCGTGCAATCCAAGAGCCATGGCTATTAGAAGTAAAGAGTCCAAGGTTTGCTTAAGCTTTTTAACCTGGCTACCATTGTTGCTTCGAAATGATGAAGCTTATTTAAATTACTATTCAAATAGGTTGGCCAATTCATTACCAAGGTGATGAGGTTTGGAAGAAAATATCTTGCCACACTTTAGTGTGATTTATGTGAATTGGCGTCAATCAGCCTAACCTCGAAATTGAATAGACAAAATCAAATCAGCATTGGGCAAGTTCAACGAAATTATTTCTACCTACTAAACCTAAAAGATAACTACAACACAATCAGAAACGGCCATCAAATAGTAAGATATCAAAAATCAACTTGCCTTAGCTTAATTCTGAAAATGTAACCAACAGAAGCTACCAATCAGCCATGGGAGCAAAAATCGTCAGACTCCGGCCAACCTAGCTAGAAATGGCTGCTAATCTCAGCCGGAACTAGCTCGCCGCAATCAGGCAGCCACGATTAGACCGAAAATATACTCTATTATAGGATCGGCAATCAATAAATAGAGGCAAAATTGAGTTTAAATTCATCGATTTCAGCTGGAAATGCTGACCTCTCTTTTCGCTGAACAACTCCTAAGTAATAGCCGGCTGTGGACCTTAATTTCAAAGGTAGTGGCAGTCAGAATTAAATGAAGTAGTCGGGTACCCCGCCAAACAGAAGCCACGATAAAGAAAAAATAATAGTAAAAATAACAACAGGAAGAAGCAGAGCTTGCCTGCAGGTAACTCGCTGAAGCCTTTTAACGAACAGATAGAAGGGACTCCAATCAAACGGCCGACTGCTGGCTGCTTCGACATTCAACTTGTCTGAAGAAATCTCAATGAAATAAATTCAAAATATCCAGTTGGGGACGGAATGAGTCGAGTCCCAAAGCTCATCAATTAACTATGGGCAGTGGGTCGGCGTGCGTGTTCTAGACAACTTAGCTGGGAGTTTACACCGCCCACCACGAGCAAAGTGAGCTACGCCCAAATTGATTCCAGCATGTTACTCCTCCAAACGAAAAAATTATGGAGATAGAGATAATGGAATTGGCGCTACTATGTCGTCTGGATGTCGAAGTAGCCCGATTTGAGTTCTCTGATTTAAATTTATTAAGTAGTCTGTTTGACACTTTAGTAGGAAGTAGCCATCTGCCAGCTGCAGATTGGTAATAAAAAGAGTCTGATGGTTAAAAACCCCTTTTGCAAACATCCACCTACAATTAAGTTACTGCTTAGTAGTTGGACGAATCTAAGTTGTGGCAGCTTGCAAGTGGAGGCCTTCCTACTTGGAGAAGTTGAAATAAATTCAAATCAGGCGGTCAAAACAGGCCCCACTCTAATTCAAACTGTGAATTTATTAAGCCTGGTGGGCCACTTACCCCCTTTATTTACTTGTTTTCAAACCCTCTGCAGGCGGCTCCACCTACAAATCCACTTTCTCTTAGCAGTTGGACAACTCCAGCTGGTTGTTAATTGGAACTCGGTAGTAGTCGGATTCCACCTATTATGTGGGCCGACAAGAGCAAGGCCCAAATAGAAAGGCAAGGCTCAGAAATTTAGAAAAACATGCAGTCAACTTGTTATGGCAGCCTATTAATGAAATGAGCTCGCCAAACAGGTAGTTCTCGAAGTCTTTAATAAAATAAATATTGTACACCTTTTGGGGGTGCTTCGCCCCCCGAACCCCCAGACCAGGGGCGCTTCGCCCCCTAGACCCCCGACTCGCTGACCGGTCAGCGAGACTCCCGAACCAGCTCTGCGTAGGGTCTCGTGTCGTCCCCACATACGCGCTATCAAATAAAAATCGATAAAAATAATCGTGACGAATAATTTACTCTCAAGTTAGAGAATTCTAACTAGAGAGTGGGGGACAAACTGTAGTGGGCAAAATCTGCCTAACCGGCCCAAACCCAATTGTCCATAAGTAATCAGCAGTCGGTAGCCTTCCCAGACCAAACGGCCTACTCAATCGGCCCATTAAAAGGTTGTCAGCCCAACTTTCTATTTATTGGTCTAGTCAGACCCGTATCCGACTAAGGTTTTGCCTGGTCAGTCGAACAAATTCAAATCAAACTAATTGGCCGAAACGGACAGAATGAGCCAATCGGGATAAACTTTCCCACGATCTCGGCAGAGCTAATTGGCCAAAACGGACAGAACGAGCCAATCGAGATAAACTTTCCCACAATCTCGGCAGACGGATAACAACTAGGGTTTGATGAGAAAACCCTAGACCGAGGAGCCGGCCTATATATTTCGCCTGCTAGTCAAGTAGACGGATACTTTCTGACTACTAGCACTCTCGCTCTGGCAGTCAGCTCTTCCACTTCCCGTCTGCTACCACTCACTCTCTAACAATCGGCTCATCTGCTTTCCGAACACTCCACGCTCTCTTTTCGTAAGCGACAATCGGATCCTACTAGACGGACTCCCATCACCATCATCCCCTCGTTATCCACGCTTACCACCGATCCGCCTCCGACTAGAACTTTTACTATTCATTATTTATTATTTTTTGTCTATTTACAGTTATTATACTGCCTATTAATTCTGATTACTGACTTGAGCGTCGGAGGTCCTTCGGCTGACACTCCCTCCGGTGTTCCTCGAAGGGCTCTTACGTGTGCTACGTGTGTTGACAGGTTGCTAGTGCCCGTTCCGTCTACCGGACAACCCTATCGAGCCGGTCATATCCTTGATTGTAGATTTACCATCTACACAAACCGACCGATGCTGTCGGTATTTGTCAGTTTTTTGGTGTTCGGTCGGTCGATGCTCACCCCTATTCAACGGTCATAAATTTGATGAATCACATCTTTTACTATTCACAATTGTCTTATATGCAATTATTATCCATCAATTGCAAAAATAACATTTAACGGTCATAAATATTTTGGCTACGTATACAAGATGACAATTCTTCAGTAAAGCACATCTTCCACTCATACTTCCTTTCATCTTGTACTCATACTTTCTTAACATCCTTTTCATCTGAGCATATTTCTGCAAGATGTCTGATATTCCTAATCCACATGATATTGATGAAATGTGGAAGCAATACATCCAAAATTCTGCCAAATATCTAATTATGCAAGAGATGATTCATATGCTTGATGCAGATGCAACAACAGCTCAACCTTCACGAAGGAGAAACGGTTCTAGAAAATATAAAGATCGATAAGCGTGAAAGCGGCCATGATCATTTGGTTCGTGATTATTTATATGACGAACCTATCTATGACGGAGATCTATTTCATCTTGAATGCGAGAAATGTATTTCTGAAGATCATTGATGCAATGAGCAACTACTCTTCCTATTTCACTCTAAGACGAGACGCAACAAGAACGGATGGTTTATCACCACTTCAAAAGTGCACCGCAGCTATCCGACAATTGGCATATACGTCACGTGATGATTCACTTGATGAGTACATGCGGATGGGTGAGAGCATTGCGTTGGAATGTCTACATGAATTTTGCAAGTGTATGATTGCACTTTTTGGTGATTGACATTTGAGGAGGCCAAATGCAGCAAATACTGCATGTTTGCTGCAAATGCATGAAGAAAGACATGGCTTTCCAGGAATGTTGGGGAGCCTCGATTGTATGCATTGGGAGTGGCGCAATTGTCCCATCGCTTACAAAGAATTCTATACACAAGGTGATCATGGATTTCCTATGATAGTTCTTGAAGCGGTGGCATCGGCAGATTTATGGATATGGCATGCTTTCTTTGGTGCTCCTGGCGCAAGCGATGATATCAATGTTCTTCATGGGTCTCAGTTATTTAATCATTTCCTTCAGATAAATGCACCACAAGTTCAATTCACGTTGAATGGTCAAACTTATAATCACGGATATTATCTAACATATGGAATTTGTCCAACTTGGGCTTCATTCGTCAAGAGTTAGCCGGTACCGGAAGATCCGGTGAGAAAATATTTTGTGCGGAGACAAGAGGCTACAAGAAAAGATATTGAAAGAGCATTTGGAGTGCTACAAGCTCGTTGGGCAGTAGTCCGTACTCCCGCACGATCTTATTTCAAGGAAGATCTTCGCAATATAATGCTCACTTGTATTATTTTGCACAATATGGTCGTTAAGGGCAACGGTGAAGAAGTGGTCAACTGGTCTGATGACGATGCAACTCCTCTGCAACCGATACCAATGGATACCAATAATTGGGAGAATTCGAAAATTATCTGAAAAGTTACAACGATTTAACAAATACAGAAGCTCATATCCAACTTCAAAATGATTTAACACAACATATATGGGCACAACATAATGTCACAGATGCCTAAAATTAAGTTATATTTACTTTGAATTATTATATTTATGTACTTTAAATAAATATAATTTTATTTTTAGCAATGTAATTGTAGTTTAAATTATGTAATTTAAGCAATGCAATTTGAATTTAAGGGGGTGTATTCAATTTGGATTCAGTTAGATTTTTTTGGACTTCAAAAAGTCTGTAGATTTAGAAAATTCATAGACTCCATACAGAGTTTGACGACTTTTTTTTTTATTGATTTACATGGATTTTTATAGACTTGACAAAATTGTGAAATACACTTTTTTTTATTAATTTAAATGGATTTACACTTTTTTCTTGAATGAAGTAGATATGGTGGGAATAGTTGTAGATGGAGTGAAATGCTTGAGTTTCATTTTTTCTTTTTATCTTTTTTATTTTTATTTTATTTATTATTATTATTATTTTTTGCAGGTAATGCAAAAGTAGAAAATATGATGGTTCCCAATTCTAGAAAACCAATTCAAGAATCATCCAACAAAGTTATGATTTCCATCAAAATCCACCAATAACCTTAGGTTTACTAAAGTACAGCTGAATAATGATATATAAGTAAATATGGTTCTCAGCACTATTTCTTCGGGTATGACGTGACTAGCACCAAACTAGTCGTGCAATGTACCCATAATGTCTTCATCGCGGTAAATAGAGTTAAATAGAGTACTCTTTTTCACCAAGCTTAATTACAGTTCCTGTTCCTCCGTATTCCGGAAGCAAGACAGTATCTCCCGTCTTCACACTCACAACAATAAGCTTCCCTTCCCTGTCATGGCTGCCGGGACCAACAACAACAACTTTTCCAGAGTTCAACTTGGAGGTTTTCTCCGAAAGGAGAATTCCGGCGGTGGTTTTCGACGGCAGAGCGATCTTCTCAATCAAAACGCGATTGAAAAGCGGGACCAAACACTTGGCCATTTCTCTTTTTGTAGATCGAGGAAGCAGAACGAGCTCTCTTCTAGATGGTTTAGTTTGGGGAGGAGCTGAGAGCAGGGTTTAAGAGGGGAGGAATCCCTAGGTTTAATTTTTTTGTCTTATGGATTTGAGTAATCTCTGGTTTTTAGAAGAGATTTTGGAATGTCAAATTTAAATATATTTTTAAAAGAGAATCAATTAAAATCCATGGAGTGTTAAAATTCATAAATTATTGAATACCTAAAGATTTTTTTAAGACTTTTTAAAAAATCCATATTGAACACCTTAGGATTTTAAAGACTTTTAAAAATCCGGAATGAATACACCCAGACTTTAAAAGTCTAAAAATCCTACAGACTCCAAAACCAATACACGCCCCTAAGTAATGTAATTTTAATTTAATTAAAATCATTTTAAATGTTAGTAATATAATATGAATTTTATTTCTAATTAAAATATTTTATTTAGTAATATCTAAATAATAATGTAAATAAAATTCATTAAAAACATATAATTATGAGAATATTTAAATGATTGAATATTATAACGGGACCAACAAAAAGTTAGAAACTGAATTTATTATTGAAGGAGATGAAAGAGAAAAAAGTAGTTTAGTTTCAAAGCTAATGCACCAATTTGGAAGCTGAAATTCTGGGTTCATTGTTGGAACCACTAGAGAAAACTACATATGAATTCGGAAAAAGAACAGGGAAGAATGTTTTTGCTTAATCACTCACAACTCGTACTGCTTTTCACTGCCCCATTTGCACACTTTAATTTATTTACAATTGTTAATTAACTACGAGTCACTATATTTGATCCGTTAGAGTTTAACAATTAATTTTAGCATTTATTTTTCATTTTTGCTTAGTAATTGATTATTTTAATATTCAATTTTAAGTTAAATGTTACTCACAGTTCATAGTAAATGTCATTTTAACGACAAAAACGGTAATGAATTAGTGTGAAAGATGACTTCTGAAGACTGCACATCGGAGGTAGGAGGAGGATGATTTAAATGAGTGGAAAATGTGTATTGTGCTATGTCACTTACTTTTCTTTACATCTTTCTTTTGCCATGTCAGCATTATTAGGTAAGGTATAAAAAAGGGTTCGGGACTTTACGGTAACCAATTTTCCAAATCAAAGAAATAGTTTTCTTCTTCCCAATTTTCTATTATCATTAAATTTTGAAACACGAATAGGATATAATATGTTGGGATAGATAATCCCAATTTACCATTGATAATTTGGCTTTGTAGCAATATGTTCAAATAGAATCGGCAAATGCTGAAATTAAGTCTAATATTCGTAAAAATGTTTTCTCGAAGGAGTCGCTAAAGTAAGAAGATGGTCTAGATTTGATAAAATTTAGTTGTTTTCTTATTTTTCTTAGATACTAGTATTACATAAGGAGATAGTACTCCCTTTGATATTATCCGATTACAAGTGTTCTTTAAACCCAAAGGTAAAAAGAAAGAAAACATTGCATCTGACACGAATTACTTAGGGCTTTGCTTGAGGTAGAGATTCGGCTTTCTCACAGCAACGACAACAGCCATGATTGCAGGAGCCACCATGGCCTCCACCGTATCCACCCCCATGGCCTCCGCCGTATCCGCCTCCATTACCCCCGCCATATCCACCCCCATTACCATTACCATTACCATAACCTCCGCCTCCGCCTCCATGACCATAACCCCCTCCACCTCCACCTCCGCCTCCACCACCACCACCTCCGCTTCCGTAGCCACCACCTCCGAATGAGGTGACCCAACTTTTCTCCTCATCTGCTTTATCATCTGAAAATTAGCACAATTTATTCGGGTTTAGTATGGAAGGCCTTATTATAAGATGAGGCAGCAATAAATTGTGTACACAAATAGTCAAAACGACATCGTATTGACTACATGTATATGACCCCCGATTTTCGGTTCTACATTAGATTTGATATGGAGAGATCGCATACAAAAGACATGTTTTGTAAGAAATGATAAATAATCTGAACCACTGATCTTAATGTGATCTACGGTCAAGATTAATTGGTGCGTTATGATTATATTAAAAATGCATTATGATGACCGATGCATTATGATTATATAGACAATGCATTATGATGTTGATGCATTATAGTAGTACATATCGTGCATTATACTTGTGCATAAGATGCATCATTTTTTATTTTTTACGGAAAATCTCTTTTGTACGGGATCTCATCCCTAGATTTGATTTAGTCAAACTCTGATCTTGATATAATTAAATTTCATCAATTAAAACGACATAATTTTTGAATACTAAGCTTCCATGTCTTTAATTAGAACATAAGTTTATAGTTCTTGAGATAAAACAAAAATATGTATGAATTTTGTGATTTTAAAATGAATTCCCACAATTTTATGATTTTGTAAAGCTAGTAAGTTCATAAGCAATGTTTTTCTCTCTTTTACTAAGTTATATTCTTAATATGTTTGTTGAAGTCCATTTTTAGATTGACATTACATTAGACATGTACGTACGATATAAATCAAGCTAGTACGGTGGCAAATGACTCAACTTAACAATAAAACATATTTTCCATAAATTAGGTAGACATAATCAATAAGTACAAGATAAGTGGCCAAAATTACCTATTCTTGTCACATTTATATGGGTAGTGATCAAAATTGCATTCCCGATTACAAGAAAAATAAGAAAATGAAAACGCATGATATCATGTTGAGGGCTATGTTTCTATTGGAATAAACTTACGTGATTTATCGGAGGCTGCCACTTCCGAGGAAATCAGAAGAACCACAACCAAGACTAGACTTATCGAAGCAATCACTTTAGAACCCATCTCTCGTAATGGTAACAGTTTTGTAAACTTAGAAGTGTTTGATGTTTTAGGTAATATTCTGTTGTATTTGTGTTCTCTATTTATCGATTCATCTTTGCAATAGAGGTTTTATTGCATAATGTAGATGAGGACCATTATTATTTTATAAAAATAACTAGAGGAGGACCATAATTAGTTGGTTGTTAATTAGAAATTAATAGTAATTAACAAACAATCTTATCTTGATTAAAATTCGATCTATTCTTTCCGTGCCACTCCTGTTAGCCTTAATTCGAATTTTTATTCTTAATAATTGGTATTGGATTTAAATTTATAATTTTATTTATAATTAACGCTTTTAAGATCATCAGACAGATTGATATTTTTATTCAAATCAATTAGCACATTTATTCACGACAATTGACATTATTACAAAAAATAGGAGAATAATAAATATTTTATCTTGTGAAAGGTAGACTTATACATGAGAATATAAATAATCATAAATTAAAGCATTACATGAACAAGTTAATAAAATTGAATATTTCGAATAGTAAATATTTTATATCATCAATGGTAGAAGATGCTCTTATCACTCATAAGATGTAGTATAGGTAACCAATAATTATATAAATAACCATAATATCATCATTATAATACCAAGTTGATAATTTTTTTTTGTTGAAGATTTCGATTATCATAGAAATGGTCACTTTATTCAGAACAGTTGACACTTTTATTCATGACAATTGATACTTTTATTGAAGATGATACGGGTTAGGCCAAGTCCATGCGACAATAATTAAGATCGGCCGCACCATGCGGCCCGACTCACACAATTTGTTTATATATAATAGTCCACAAAAATTAAGGCATATAGTTCCGGTATGGATTTAATAAAATACCATATTTGGGTGAATATTGTTTGAGTGAAGAAAGAGGCTCACACATATGATTCAAACTTAAGAGTAGAACGTGTGTTATTGCGTGAGTATGACCTTGTTAGATGGTCTGTGCAAAGTGCAAACTAATCTCTTTTCTAGAGAGCGATGTGCACATTAATTTCTATGAATAATACTTACACACGACATCACATATATATACATTTAGCATTCAAAGAGATCAATTTTTTAGTGTACAAATAAGATGAAGATGAATTGTCAATATATATCTACTATTTAATATTTAATTTTTGCGGCTTAAACTAGTTAATTTAGAGGCACCATTAATTATAGAAAGACTTTAGAGTACCTCTACCTTTAGGTTTGATTTTTTTTCTTGAATCTGGTGTTCTTATGACTTTTATTGCGGAAGATTCGGACATTAAATATTACTGGCCTATGTCTAAGGCGTGTTTGGCTAAGTTATAAGTTTTTTAAAACAACTTATAAGTTGTATAAGAGTTTATAAGTTCTGGAAATGTGTTTGGCATAATAAGCTATCAAAGAGCTTATAAACGCAAAAAGTAAGTTAATAAGAGCTTATAAGCTCCATCACCCCGCATCGGATCTTCTATTGCATTTCCGAGTTGCGTCTTCAATTACAACAACAGATGATTGACACGTATTAAAAATATTTCTAAAACTAGCAATTTTGTTTATGGAATTTTTTTTTAATTATTGCTGGTTTTGGAAATATTTTTAACACGTGTCAATCATCCGTTGTTGCAATAGAAAATGTAACACAAAAATGCAATAGATGATCTGATTCGTCATCACTCCAACTTACTTTTACGAATTATAAGTTCTTCAAACATATTATAAGTCGTTAGTGCTTATAAACTCTTTCAAATAAGCTTAGTAAACACCCCCAAATGCACGTTCATCCTAACTTCTAAGTTTTTAACTTTAAAGATTGAAATTACTCTGCCGACAAGGGAAAGGTAATTCACATAGAGTTACATGCCTAATTTATTTTATTTTTTTGAGAGACTTCTTGCTGCATGTTAAGGCTTAGTTCTTTTTCTTTTTTCCTGATAGTCATATCCAAGACTGTAATTATAATTTTGTCTAATTTGGTGTGAGCTATCTTTATAAAGGATATATATCATACTTGGGAAAAATTATACTGTATCCATTCATTTATTTCACAAATTGTGATTATGTCTTTGCTTTTATGTTTTTATCTCTACTGGTACTAGTAGTTGGTACTTCTAGAATAACGTGATACTAATCTATGTAGAGCTAAAAGTAAGAGCTTTTAGAACATGTCTAATGGAGCTTTTAAAATATATATAACGATTATATGTATACTTTCACAAAATACATTTTGAAAATGTCATTGTTTTGTTTATCGGTCCTTTTGATCCACATCATACTTTTGGCACCATATATACGCTACATCACATTTAATTTGGGTGAAATTTTGAATCATGAAAAGATTGAACAAATTCTTAAGTTTGTGTATAAGAAAAAATTAAACGTTCATGTGCAAAACAAAATGTCAGACATACTTCGTATATTTAAATGTAATTTTTTCTTTTAGTAAATAAAGGGATGTGGCAGGGTTTAAAATTGAGAATAGTGAATGAGTTTTGTTGGACATGAGCAATGTTCTAGTAAATATTAATAGATCATAACGGTAATATATATTATTATTATGTTAGGTACAAAATAATAAATGAATAGTTACAATTATTGTGAATTGAGTAAAAAGAAAAATAATTATAGTTATTATGGACAGATGGATTATTTGAAATTTCAATAACCATTTTTCTTACATTATATTTCCTACAATAATCATTATTTAGGTTGTGCGGGCAAAGATATACTACCTCCGTGTCCCATTTGTTGAACTTTTTTTCTCAGCACGATGTTTAATACAGTGTGATGATTGTGTTAAACTGTTAAAATGTTAAAGTGATTTAATTATGTTAAAGTGTTAAATTATTAAATTATTTTTTATTGCGGGACCTATATCCAAAAATAGAAAGGTTCAACGGATTGGAAGACGTCCAAATATAATATTAGTATCAACAGATTGAGAAGATAGGTAGTATCATGCATTGGCTTGAATAGATGTCTAATTTAATCAAGACAAGATTGTTTGTAAATGATGAGTCTCATTTTTATTTTTTTTGGTCAATGAGTCTTAAATTTCTGATTAACAGCCAACTAATTTTGGTCCTTCTCTATATTATTAAAAAAACCAAAAAACTGATCCTCATTTACATTATGCATACACTTCATTGCTTAGATTCATCAATAAATAAGGAAGGCATATGCAACAAAATTATTATCCCAAAAACATATAATTAAATTTTCAAATTGTTGCGTTTACAAGCTAAGATGAATTCCAAAGTGATCTGTGCGATAACTCTATTCCTAGTCGTGGTTCTTATGATTTCCTCAGAAGGGGCAGCCTCCGTCAACCCACGTAAGTTTCTTTCCAATACATGTAGTTACTTTTACAATACATTTCATGCTTTGAATATTATCTCGAATAGACCTCAAACTCCATTAGAATAATTAACTTATGCTAATTTTCAGATGATGGGGGTGAGGAGACTAGTGAGGTCGTTTATGGCACCACGTATGGAGGTGGTGGCTACGGTGGCGGAGGCGGAGGCGGAGGCTATGGTGGCGGAGGTGGCTATGGAGGCAGATATGGCGGGGGGCGCGGTGGCTATTGCAATCATGGTTGTTGTCGGTGTTGCCAGAAAGCTGAATCTCTACCTCAATCAAAGCCCTAAATAACCAGTGCTAGAAAGCCAATCTCTATTTTCAACCAAAGCCCTAAATAAATTCATGCCATACATGCATGACTTCTGCTGTCTTTTCTTTTTGGTTTGAAACCACTTTGTAACTAGATAGTACAAAAGGATTACTATTTCCTTTAGTAATACTACGTGTTACCTACAATAACAAAATAGTGATAACTAAATATATCAATTAGTGTATTTCTTTTTTTTGGAATATTTTCTACTTAATTTAGATTATGTGTTTGTTTGGCTATGCTTATCTAAAAAAGATTCTAAACTCTAGAGCTTATGTTTCTAAAGTTTATAAGGGCACTCCCGGTGGAGAGCTCGCTCCATTTGGCGCTTTCTCCCACTTTTCTGTGGAGAGAGCTCCTCCCCCAAAATTGGCTGCAGTGCTTGGCTCTCCCCAATTTTTATTTTTATTTTTTTCCATTTTCCATTTATTTAATATTTTTTGTCCCATATATTTAATTTTAAAAATCAAATAAAATACAAATAATTTATTTTATTGAATTTAAAAACAATATTACATAAAATAATGTCAGACCTCGAACAACTGGTGATTTTCTGAAAAACAAAATTGTATAATAAAACATAAATAAATGAAATTTATATATATATATACAAAAATTACATTTAAATTATAATTTTAATTACATAATTTTTTAAATGAAATTCAACTTTAACATTATATAATATTCAAATTAAAAATTATATAAATTAAATGAAAAAAGAAACAAAAAGAAAATAAAAAAAAAAGAAGAAAAAAAAAAGAAAACACAAAAGAAGCGGTCTCGCTTGAGCGAGACTCTGCAGGGGCTCTCTATGGGGCTCGCTCACAGCGGCAATTTTGAGAATTATTTAAATTACCATTTGGAAGAGTATATGCTAAAATATACAAAAAGAGAGGATTATATGGTGAAAATTTTGATTGGGGTAGATGAACATTTTTTTTTTTGGGTGAGATTATAAGCTCTTGAAGCTTATTTTTGAGTTTATAAGTTCTTCAGCAAGTTTATCAAACACTTCTGAAGAGCTTATAAGCATTTAAACAACTTAGATGTTGTTTAGAGGAGCTTATAATCTTAGCCAAACACCTTCTTAATATTAGTAAATTATGAGTGTGTGGTGATAGATACTTGCTCCAACACTGGATGTAGTGGAATTAGGGCTGTCTAAATGGTTCCCAGTGTTTGGGTTAACCCGGAACCGAACTGGAACCGAAACGGTTCCGGGTACCCGAGAACCGGGAATTCGGTCAATGGTCCGGTTCTCGGTTCCTATATGCTAAAATTTTCGGTCTTCGGTTCTAACCGGGAACCGAATGGTTCCAACCAGAGAACCGAATTAATACTTACTTATTTTTAATTTTTATTATTTTATAATACAAAGCCCTAATTCCTAATTTCTAAATCCTAAATTAATTTCATATAT
The DNA here is from genome assembly GCA_001642375.2 of Mentha longifolia. Lineage (NCBI taxonomy): Eukaryota > Viridiplantae > Streptophyta > Magnoliopsida > Lamiales > Lamiaceae > Mentha > Mentha longifolia. The sequence continues at coordinate 15,750,169 of CM038114.1, read as the reverse complement.
ACTCGATTATTTACTACTTATATAATGAATAATCTACAATTAATACAGTGATAGTGTATGAAAAATGATGATGTGATGATTGACCGAAGTGATGAAGAAAAACCCAATATGTTATTTTTATGTATATTGAGAAGAAATTATGGAATGATAAAATGATAGTGGTTAATGCATTTATCTTACCATTTTATTAAAAATTTTGTGTTTTGAGAATTTATATTGGATAAATCGGTTCCCTTTCGGTTACCCGGAACCGAACCGAATAACTTTGGTTCGGTTACGGGTACCCAAATTTAAACTTAAGGTCCGGTCCCGGTTCCTTTTTTTCCCCTCATTTCGGTTAGGTTCCCGGACCCGAACCGGACTGACAGCCCTAAGTGGAATGATTTAACCAACATGATTTTAAGAAATTTTGCCAACATAAATTATTTTAAGCGCGGACAAAATATCAACTCGGATGCAATTCTTAATATTTTGGACGATGTACACTTACCTAATAATTTGAATGATTTGCGGTGTTCAGAATTGTCTAATCGTAAACTAAATTTGATGGTTGGCACCTCGATTATGTTGATATCCCTGTTCTATTTAAGTTAGGACGAAGATAATTTCCTCTCATTTGTTTGTATGCCATGAGAACAATAAAAGTTAAGTACGTCACTTGTGAGACTTTTTATTAAAGAAAACAATTTTCTCTTATAGCTAATGTACTATGGTGTATAAATGAGATTTTTCAAATTAAAATATCTAGACATTAGAATTTGCAATGATTTTTTAAATATTGATTGAATCATTAAATTCAGTTTTTTATTATTACCTTAAAAAAAAATTATTATTATTATTTTTATTTTTTTAAAGCAAACACCCCGAAAGGGTGATGAGTTAGGCAGACCCCCAACTTGTATATAACTCACACAAAATCAACAACGTCTAGTGGAGATAATACTTAAAATGAGTGTTATCCCTAATATAAACCGGAAAAAGAACAAAACCAATCGGAATTGGATCAAAAATATTTTAGATAAAAAGATATAAGTGTTATACTACCCACCGGGAGTGTAATATGCTTAGGGCTTGTTTGGTACGGGTGTCAAGATATGGCTAGATAATAATATGCCTCGATAATAATCATGATTTAAGTGATTTAACAATCTATACCCTATTATAAAAATGTTTTGTTTTACAAAATTTGAGTTGTCTATTATATCCCTATTATAAATTTAAAATTTAAGGGCATTAGCATAATTTTGAGAAAATTAGTAACTCTTTAGAATTTGATTTTAAAAAAGAAATATGGACATTAGGACTTAATTTTTTTTACAATGGTTACATAACATGACTGTTTCTTTTTTTACATTATTTCTATATATGTTTGTCGTTAATTTTTCTAATTAATAGGGTTTGGATTCTTACACATCAGCAACCGAACGGAAGAAACTATGCTTACTTTTAAATTGCTTTCATACGTAATTTGGATTTAGGGAAAAATATTATTTATAATAAATTTATAAACTTTATCTTAAAACCTCAACTACTTTGATTTCGTTCATGATGATCTTGATTGGTTTACACCTTCTATTGGATAAACTACGGACAATATATCAATCTATAATATATTTTTTTTCTTGCGATGTCAATTGAGATAAATAACCTATATAAAATGACGTATCATAATTAAATCAAAATTTTATCTAATCTATGAAATGGTGATAATTATGTTGTAATTTACCAACTTTATATTGGGCACTAGCAAACTAAATTTAAGATTTTAACTTATGAAAGATGAAGAAAAATCATAATACAAAGGTTGAAGATTACATGGACACTTTAAAAATAAAGATCAACATTGGGCAAACTTATAACGTATACTTTTTGAAAATTAAAATCTAAAATTGATTGAGATAACAAATTACAACTAAATATTTTGGGTTAGTCCTAATTATATTGTGCACTTATTATTGAACACATGAAATTACAAAAAATTGTACAAGATTTTTTATTCAAAAAGAAAAAACCCCCTAAGAGATATTTTTTATAGAAATGAAAAGAATAATTCACCGATAATCTGATTCGTTCTTACGTGCGAGTGCATGGAATCTCTGCTAGTATAAACAAAGTGTTTGGTAGAACATATTGAAAATTAATATACAATTTATATTGTTGTTTGGTAGACTGGGTTAAACCCATACTAACTTTGCTATTGACTATTAAACCTGATTTTAGGTAAACTTCTCTCGATTCTAATCCCAGAATATACATAAATTGTAGATATCATTCTACATGTATAGACCAACTAACATATTACGAGCTCAAAGTTAAATCCTGTTTCCTCAAAGTTAAAATTTGACAATTAAGTTCATAATATTACAGCTATTAAGATTCCAAATCCAAATCCATTTCCAACAAGAGGGGTGTAGTCAAAGTAAGACCAATAAGATTGAGCAAAAATTACAAGATTCCAAAACCCAGAATCTGCAAGAGCTAGTTCTCTCACACCCTGCGCATATGAAATACAACCAAAAATCCATATATGAAGCTACAGCTGCATTAACTATATACAAGAAATTAAATCAGTTCGATTAAGTTATTTTCATATGATTATATGTATATGAATAGACGACTGTCCTTGTGGGATGCGCCACCGGCAAAATCGAGCTCGGAATGTCAGAGGATCCTCAGGTAATTATATTAAATTAAATCAATTCCTCATAATTTCATATTTTTCAAAAATCAAAATTAAATATTTGCATAAAATAATATTGAGGGGTAAGGAAGAGGAAAAGGAACACTTACTGTTCATATATGATTGTTATATGAGGGGTGTTGAGGTATTAGTATCAGAGCTTAGTAGAAATAAGAGCAATAAAGAGCGGGCCTTACTATTATATAGGGCTTCAATGATTATAATATTGATTACCAAAAGCCTAGATAATAAGCTAACATGAGTTTTATATTGTGTATTAAACAGGCCCTTAGACTATCATTATCCGCCAACAGCATATGGTGTTCAAACACCAAAATATTATTAAAAATATAAAAGGTGGATGGTGTTTGGATTGAGGTGTTCGGACACCTCTATGGAACAAAACAAGGTGTTTTCCCCAATTTGAACATTTATGATTTTTGATGGACCAATGACATGGTGACACTTGTCTCTTTCTCATTGGTCCATCAAATATTTTTTAGATTTTCAGATAAATGATTTTATCTTTTATATTTTAAATAATTAAAAAATAAAAATTATACCAAAATTTATAACTTTTCATTCTCTATAAATAGAGACCAAACATGATATATTTTCACACACTTTCAGATTTCATCTTTCTTTCTCTACACATAATATCCTTTGTATTTTTCTATATTTTCTCATGGATCAAGGTTCTGCTTCTTTCTACAATTCTCAAAATTTTGATCCATCTCAAGATTATTATCCTATTCTTGAGAATCATCCAACTTCCAATGAACTCCCAAATACCGATTTCGATATGAATTCTCAATCTCCACATAATCCTACTAATTTTTCTACTCCCGAAAATGAACCATCTCCTCAAAATACCTCCAAAAAAACTTCAAATGCTCCAAAAGGCTGGACAAATCAGCAAGATGTAGCATTAATGTCTGCTTATTGCTTCGTTAGTACGAATGCTATTGTTGGCACCAACCAAAAGGATGCTGTGTTATGGAAAAAAGTGCATGACCTGTATAACCAAACTCCAGGAATTACCGACCCAAGGTCCGTTGATTCACTGAGGCAGCGTTACATACGACTCAACAAAAATGTAACTGCATGGGTTGGTGCATACCAGAAGGCGTACGGTCGAAAAAAAAGCGGAGAGTCTTTGGACGATATTGAGAAAGCAGCTCAAGTACTCTATGGTAAACCTAAGTTTACGCATCATGAAGTTTTTGATGGAGTGATGCGCCACTATCCTAAGTGGGAATTGAAGTTGGATGATCGTGGTTGTACGCGTTTCCAACCAGATGACGATAGTAATGAAGAAAGTCGTGGAAGCTCAAAAAGATCTAGGACAGATGAAGATGGGGACTTTGCAACCGAATCCACTCCAGAAACCCTTGAAAGTGAGGCTTCAATCCTTCATCGTCCTACTGGTAGAGACCAGGCTAAGTCTAAAGCCAAAAGAAGAGGAAAAGGAAAGGCCTCACAGTCTTATGCACTCCCTGATGATTTCACTGCAGAACTTCGTGAAATGAGGATCACCAGAGAAAAAGAAATTGGAATGCAAGAGCGTAAGATGAAAACCTCTACACTTAATACATTGATGAGCCGGAGCCAATTATCTCCAGAAGAGGAAGCTTTGAAGCGTCATCTCATAGCAGAACTTTATCCCATGTGATGTTTTCTTGTGTTGTCTTGTTGTGTTGTGTTGTTTAACTTTCATTTGGTGTGTTTACTTTATGTACTTTACGTTATCTTGTGATGTAGTTTTGTGTAACTTTCAATTGGTGTGATTTTTGTAATTTTAAATTATGCGCTTATGTTGTATTGTGTTTTCATGTTGTGTTCTACAATCAAAGATCCTACTGTGTTGTATTATCTTGTCAAGATCATCTTATCTCACTGAAAATATGATAGGTTTTTGTCATGTTTCATATTGTAAGAATCAATTGACTGCATCTTCACATGCATTGAAGAGCCAAGGTTCGTGTTGTCTTATCACATCGTCTTTTTCTGCCTACATGATAGCTGTTTGTCATAGTTTTTGTCATGTTTTGTAGTGTAAGAATTAATTGACTGCATCTTCACATGCATTGAAGAGCCACGGTTTGTTGTCTTGTCACATCGTCTTTTTCTGCCTACATCATAGCTGTTTGTCATAGTTTTTGTCATGTTTTGTAGTGTAAGAATCAATTGACTGCATCTTCACATGCACCGAAGAGCCAATGTTCGTGTTGTCTTGTCACATCGTCTTTTTCAGCCAACATGATAATTTTTTGTCGTGTTTTTGTATCTTTACATGCATCGAAGAGTCAAGTTACTTATGGGGAAGAGGCATGACATATATATATATATATATATATATATATATGTGTGTGTGTGTGTGTGTGTGTGTGTGTGTATACTACTATAGAAGTAGCCAATCATACAAACAATTCTTCTTATCACACTTTCAATTCATCTTCATATCCATTATTCTATCTCAAATAATAAGTCCCCTCTTGTGAAAAAAATGTCATCAAGTATTAATTTTGGTGATTACAGTTTCGTTGATGATGATGAATGGGAAGAAAACATTGCTGAGCAAAATCGTCAACTTGACCGCATCATCGAAGATGTAGCCATTCAGGCAACAACACTTTCTTTACAACCAACAAATCATCAAGTTAGAGCCACGAGGCGGTATATCGAACGGATACGCGAGAAAGGCCACGACAGTGTGTTCGAACAATACTTTGCCGATAATCCAATCTATCCAGATGATTATTTCCGAACGAGGTATCGCATGCGAAAGCCATTATTTTTACGTATAATGAACAAGCTCGTTGAAACTGATGAATTTTTCCAGCAAAAGCCTGATGCCGCTGGTCGTCGAGGTATGTCTGCGATCCAAAAATGTACTGCAGCTATGAGGGTGTTGGCCTATGGAACATCTGCAGACTTGCAGGATGAGTACTTACGAATGAGCGCCCAACTCATTCGCAAATCAGTCATAAAATTTGCTGAAGGTGTCATTTCTAACTTCAGGGAAGAGTACCTCAGGAAACCCACTGAAGAAGATACAACCATTCTTCTGCATATAGGAGAACAACGGGGTTTTCCGGGCATGTTGGGCAGTATTGACTGCATGCATTGGAAATGGAAGAATTGTCCCTCTTCATGGGCAGGGCAATATACAGGAAGAGGCGGTGACCCAACAATTATTTTGGAAGCAGTTGCATCGCAGGATTTATGGATCTGGCATGCATTTTTTGGAACACCAGGTTCGAGAAATGATATTAACGTACTTAATCATTCTCCTATTTTTGATGATATCCTGGAAGGTCGAGCACCTAAGGTCAATTATGTTGTGAATGGCCATGAAAAGAATATGGGATATTATCTCACTGATGGCATATATCCTCAATGGGCAACATTTGTCAAATCTATTCCAGCTCCACAAATTCCAAAGCATCGGTTATTCGCTCAATTTCAAGAGGCTGCCCGAAAAGATGTTGAGCGTGCTTTTGGCATACTACAAGCTCGTTTTGCTTTTATCAAAGTCCCTTGTCTTATTTGGGATCGTGACATTATCGGAAAGATAATGATTGCTTGCATAATCATGCACAACATGATAGTTGAAGATGAACGAAACACTTATCTGAACTATCAGGATCCTACAGAATTTATTGAAGATCTTCGAAGACGGAAAAAACGTCAAACTGAAAATGAGGAAGAGTCAGATGAATTTCTATACTCTACGGACAGAATCGCAAGCCTAAGGAGTTATATGAAAACCAAATCACAAATTCAAAATAGAGAACAGAACAAAGTTCTTCTAGATGATTTGATTGAGCATATATGGCTTAAATTCGGCAATCGTGTTTGAAGTGTAATTTTCATCATCTGTATTAAGTCTAGTTGTTTATTTTAAATTTCTCTACTCTTGATTAATGTAATTTTAATTTGTTAGCATGGTTGTTTTATCAAGTAATTTTTAATTTCACAAACATTATAATTAGTTATATTATATTTAAAAATAATTAAAAAAATATATGTAATATTATGGTGTTTGGGTGTTCATTGATAAACTACCAAAAATAAGGATGTTTGAGTTGGTGTAAATGGAAGAGAGAGAAATTAATTAAATATTGAAAAAGTAGGGTGTTTGGGTGTTTGGGGTGTTTGTTGATAATGATAGTCTTAGACTATCATTATCCGCCAACAGCATATGGTGTTCAAACACCAAAATATTATTAAAAAAATAAAAGGTGGATGGTGTTTGGATTGAGGTGTTCGGACACCTCTATGGAACAAAATAAGGTGTTTTTCCCAATTTGAACATTTATGATTTTTGATGGACTAATGACATGGTGACACTTGTCTCCTTCTCATTGGTCCATCAAATATTTTTTAGATTTTTAGATAAATAATTTTATCTTTTATATTTTAAATAATTAAAAAATAAAAATTATACCAAAATTTATAACTTTTCATTCTCTATAAATAGAGACCAAACATGATATATTTTCATACACTTTCAGATTTCATCTTTCTTTCTCTACACATAATATTCTTTGTATTTTTTTATATTTTCTCATGGATCAAGGTTCTGCTTCTTTCTACAATTCTCAAAATTTTTGATCCATCTCAAGATTATTATCCTATTCTTGAGAATCATCCAACTTCCAATGGACTCCCAAATACCGATTTCGATATGAATTCTCAATCTCCACATAATCCTACTAATTTTTCTACTCCCGAAAATGAACCATCTCCTCAAAATACCTCCAAAAAAACTTCAAATGCTCCAAAAGGCTGGACAAATCAGCAAGATGTAGCATTAATGTCTGCTTATTGCTTCGTTAGTACGAATGCTATTGTTGCCACCAACCAAAAGGATGTTGTGTTATGGAAAAAAGTGCATGACCTGTATAACCAAACTCTAGGAATTACCGACCCAAGGTCCGTTGATTCACTGAGGCACCGTTACATACGACTCAACAAAAATGTAACTGCATGAGTTGGTGCATACCAGAAGGCGTACGATCGAAAAAAAAAGCAGAGAGTCGAATGACGATATTGAGAAAGCAGCTCAAGTACTCTATGGTAAACCTAAGTTTACGCATCATGAAGTTTTTGATGGAGTGATGCGCCACTATCCTAAGTGGGAATTGAAGTTGGATAATCGTGGTTGTACGCGTTTCCAGCCAAATGACGATAGTAATGAAGAAAGTCATGGAAGCTCAAAAAGATCTAGGACAAATGAAGATGGGGACTTTGCAACCGAATCCACTCCGGAAACCCTTGAAAGTGAGGCTTCAATCCTTCATCGTCCTATTTTTGTAGAGACCAGCTAAGGCTAAAGCCAAAAGAAGAGGAAAAGGAAAGGCCTCATAGTCTTATGCATTCCCTGATGATTTTACTGCAGAACTTCGTGAAATGAGGATCACCAGAGAAAAAGAAATTGGAATGCAAGAGCGTAAGATGAAAACCTCTACACTTAATACATTGATGAGCCGGAGCCAATTATCTCTAGAAGAGGAAGCTTTGAAGCGTCATCTCATAGCAGAACTTTATCCCATGTGATGTTGTCTTGTGTTGTCTTGTTGTGTTGTGTTGTTTAACTTTCAATTGGTGTATTTACTTTACGTTATCTTGTGATGTCGTTTTGTGTAACTTTCAATTGGTGTGTGATTAACACGTATTTTATGTGCATGTTGAGTGTGTTTTGCATGTGTTTGAGTCTCGATTTATGTGATTAAATGCTAAAAATACTAGGTTTCTTAACTTGTAGCATACTTTTCACCTTTCTCATTTTCTTTTGGTTTTCGATCCATTTTTGTAAGAATTGGAAAGTGCATTCATGTGGCTAAGGATCGAGGGCTAGAAACGAGGAGGAATCGAGCTCAATTAGGATGAAACCTAGGGTTGAAAATGTGAAATTTGAATTCATAGAGTTAGGGTTTCAATAGTTCAAGTTGTTTATGTTTTCCTCGTTCTCTCGAGTCTCTTTGTGTCTTTTTGCAGGTTGATGGAGAACTCATTTGGCCAATTTGATCATTCCATGTTGAAGAGGAGCTCGTTAGGAAGCCGTAGCAAAAAGCGGTTCGTAAATCGGAGTTCGTACGAGAGAGAACGAGCGAAAACGGAGAAAGCGCGCAAGAGACGAAGAGTTGACCGGGCAAGGAAGAGGACGACCGGCGACCCAGCCGGCGACCCAGCCGGCCGCCGGCCCCCCTCCTCTGGACCGCCACCAGCCACAGAGATTTCGGCGGCCTGGCCGGCGACCCAGCCGGCGGTCCAGCCGGTCGCCGGTCAGCCGCCCTTCTTCACTTAAGGGGCGAGTTCGGCTCGTCCAAACTCGCCCCGGTTCGTCCCGTTTCGCCCCGATTCGACTCAAACTCGATTTTCAATGTATTTAATCCTAGAATTCACCCCATTTGTAGATCTTTGGTCTATTTTTTTTATTCCCCCAAGAACCCTAAAATATTTTCTCTCTTTCCTTTTTAGTATTTTGAAGATTGTTGAAGCTACATTGGTTGGATTTGCAATTGAAGACCATTTTCTTATTCTATTTTCAATTCTCTTTCTTTTAAGCATGATTTCATTTATTTTCTATGGTTTATTTCCTTTAATTATGTCTAGCTAATTTCCTTTTGGTTCTAATATATGAAGATATGATCTAGAAAACTAGGTTTTTGGATTTTGTTATTGGATTTACCTTCTAATTCATATGTCTTGTGATTTGGGACTTGATTTTATTGCATGAGTGATTGGTCATCATAGAGTGCATACAAGGTGTTTGGTTAAATGCTTAGTAGGCTTTAGTTCATAACACTTGACATCAAATCACAACATATTGGTAATACTTGCTAGTAGGAGATTCTCGATAATTAATTGAGCTATTTGGAGTTAATTTATGCATCTTGAGACCTAGCGGAGATAGATGTCATAGGTTAATCCACTAATATTGATTGCTTCGAGAGAAGAATTGATGTTTGCTATATATAGAACTCCCATATGAATTAGATTAAAATGGCTAATCCATGCAAATCCGTAAACCTAGGTTTTTAGTGATTATTGGATTATATTTGGAACCATATTTCTCTTATTGATTTTATATCATTTGCTACTTGTTATTTGTTTAGTTAAGTCTTAAGTTTGTTAATTACTTTTCATTTGTCATTAATCAATCAAAAACACAAAAACATGACATATTGTAGCTTGGATAGTAGTTAAATAGCTAGATTGCTAGTTGAAATTCTCACGCCATAGCATTCCTTGTGGTTCGACTCGATTACTATTCGATTATTATTGCATCTCCCTTACACCTAAAGTGAGGGCGGATCAATTTTTGGCGCCGTTGCCGGGGAATGCATAGTTTGAGTTTCAATAGTTGATTTAGTTATTGAATTACTAATTTAAGCATTATTTTTCTTTTGGTGGTGTTTATAGGTGTATGCTCACAAGGTCAAAGAAGGGCACACCTCTACCTTTGAATTTGGAAGTTGAAAAGCAACATAAGAGGGATAATCGAGCTAAGAGGCAAGTAATGGGAGCTAATCATCAAGCTATGGAGAATCTTATGAAAGAGATGGAAGAATTTAGAGCTTGGAAAGAAGAGCAAGAAAGGAGAGCTAATGAGGCACAACAACCTCCACTCAACCAAATGTTCGAGCCTCCTACTCAACAATTTCAAGGAGGTGAATGGGGAACGATAAATGCTAACAACTTTAAGTTGAAATCCGGGCTTATTCAAATGATAAAGAGTGAGCAATTTGGGGGATCACCTATGGAAGACCCAAACACTCACCTTAGCACATTCTTAGATATGTGTGACACCGTGAAGCTCAATGGTGTCTCCAATGATGCAATTAGGATGAGAATGTTTGGTTTTTCATTGAGAGATCGAGCCAAAGATTGGTATAAGAGTTTGAATAAGGTGGATATTCACACATGGGATGAGCTATGCAAGGCGTTTCTCAACAAATACTTTCCTCCTTCCAAGGCGCAAAAGCTTATATCCGAAATATCGCACTTCTCCCAACAAGGCGATGAATCATTGTTTGAAGCTTGGGAGCGGTATAGGGAGCTCTTGAGGAAGTGTCCCCAACATGGATTTAATGAGGGTCAACAAATCACTAATTTTTATAGTGGTTTGACACCTCACACAAGGAGCATAGTGGATGCGACTTCCGGAGGATGTTTGGTGAACCGGAATGCAAGGGAAGCTTTAAGGATAATTGAGGAAATGGCGGCAAATAGCTACCAATGGCCTATGGAAAGGTCTCATCCGAGGAAAGTTTCTTCTATTGTTGATGAGAAATATGAAGTCATGGCAAAGGAATTGGCCACTATGAAGAAGAAGTATGATGAAGCACAAGCTCAACTTAAAGTTGTTTACTCTCAAGAGATGTTGGAATCCGAGGTGATCGAGGATGCAAATTTTGTGAATCAAAGGAGTTATGGGAACTATAGGCAAGGGTTCCAAGGAAACACTCAAGGGAACTATCAAGGAAGCCATTCTTATGGAACTCAAGGAGGGAACTTAGCCTATCATCCCAACAATCGTCCTCATCCCAATTTATCCTATGGAAATCCGAATAATGCTCAAAATCCACCTCCGGGATTCTCTACTTCTCAAGGGAATGTTGAAGAGCAAAGGAAAACACCTTCTTCTATGGAGCAATTGCTTCAACAACTTGTTGCAAATCAAGGACAAATGGCTACTCAACAAAATAACATGGCCAACCAACAAACTCAAATGGCGAATCAACAAAGCACTTTCATCCAACAAACCGGACAAAAGGTGACTACCTTGGAGAATAATATAACTTCATTGTCTAAACAAGTGAAGATGTTGGAAGGGCAACTAAGTCAAATGGCAAATCATGCTACCACTCAACATACTCCGGGCAAGTTTCCAAGTAACACGGAAGTGAACCCTAAGGGATGCAATGCTATCACGTTGAGAAGTGGGAAAGGGTATGAGAACCATGTTGCATCCGGAAGTGGGAAGGAAGAAGTTTTTGTTGAAGAAATTCCTTATGAAGAAGAAGCCTCAAAATATGAAGAGAAATCATCAAAAGAGGTTCAAGCTTCATGCGCCAAGGATGGAAGTTCAAGGAAAGCCACTCTTCAAGAAAGATTTCAAGAGGAGGATTTGGTAGAAGTACCTATTCCTACCAAAGATGTGATTACTAAAGCTCCTTTCCCTCATCATTTGGCCAAGGCAAAAGTGGATGAGAAGATGAAGAGATTTTTAGAGATTTTCAACAAGGTACATTTAAACATCCCTTTACTTGATGCATTGAGGGATATGCCTAGTTATGCTAAGTTCTTAAAAGAGGCCGTTGCCAACAAAAGGAAGTTTGGTCAATTTGAGACTATACACTTGTCGGAGGAATGTAGTGCAATCTTGCAAAAGAAGGATATGCCTTCAAAGCAAAAGGATCCTGGAAGTTTCACAATAGCTTGTTTGATTGGAGGTTCCAAATTTGGAAATGTTTTGTGTGATTTGGGAGCAAGTATAAACCTCATGCCTCTATCCATTTTCAAAAGATTGGAAATAGGTAATATCAAACCTATAGCCATTGCTCTCCAAATGGCGGATCGATCTATCACTTATGCAAATGGTGTAGTAGAAGATGTCCTTGTGAGAGTAGAAGATTTCATATTCCCGGTCGACTTTGTAGTTCTCGATATGCCAGAGGACAAGAACATGCCTCTCATTCTAGGTCGACCATTTCTTGCAACGGGAAGGGCACTTATTGATGTACAAGAAGGCAACCTCACTTTTAGAGTCAATGATGAATCCCTCACCCTTTCTATATTTGATGCTATGAAGAAGGTCGATGATTCTCGTGTTGAAGAATGCAAGATGATCGTTACCTTGCCTACATCTATGGCTAAGGATCCGGTGGAACATGTCATCTCCAATTCTATCTATACCTATTCCGATTTGGAGGATGCTTGTGATGATCTTCTTGAATCACTTGCAAGGATGGATGCTAACCAAGGCTCTCCAACGGATGAAGTGAAGTACCTTGATATCAACAAACCGGGGGAAGTGGGAAGTTCAACTCAAGAGGAATCGTCTCCAAACACTTCTCATCCAAACCATGAGTTGAAACCTCTTCCGGATCACTTAAGGTATGCCTTCCTCGGTGATAAAGACTCATTTCCGGTTATCATATCACAACATCTTTCTACATCCGAAGTTGATAAATTGTTGAGGGTGCTTAGAAGGTATAAGAATGTGATTGGTTGGACCATTGGTGATATTAAGGGAATTTGCCCATCGGTTTGTATGCATAGAATATTGATGGAGGATGGTTTTCGTCCTAAAGTTCAACCTCAAAGGAGGTTGAACCCCGTATTGCAAGAAGTGGTTCGGAAAGAGGTATTGAAGTTGTTAGATGCGGGGATGATATATGCAATTTCCGACAGTGAATGGGTTAGCCCAACACAAGTGGTCCCAAAGAAGGGTGGAATGACCGTGATTACCAATGAGAAGAATGAGATGATTGCTACAAGATTAGCCACTGGATGGCGTGTTTGTATTGACTATAGGGCATTAAATTCAGCTACAAGGAAGGATCATTTTCCCCTTCCATTTATCGACCAAATGTTGGATCGATTGGCCGGGTACGAGTACTATTGCTTCCTTGATGGGTATTCGGGATATAATCAAATCATGATAGCCCCCGAAGACCAACACAAGACAGCGTTTACTTGTCCTTATGGTGTATTTGCATTTCGGAGGATGCCTTTTGGTTTGTGCAACGCCCCGGCTACATTTCAAAGGTGCATGATGTCTATCTTTGATGGTCTTATTGAAAATATAATGGAAGTGTTTATGGATGACTTTTCGGTATTTGGCTCGAGTTTTGATGCATGCCTAGATAACCTCTCCATTGTGTTAAAAAGATGTGAAGAGAAGTCTTTAGTACTTAATTGGGAGAAATGTCACTTCATGGTCAAGGATGGAATTGTACTTGGTCATAAGGTTTCTTGTGATGGATTGGAAGTTGATAGAGCCAAGATCGTTGCAATTGAGAAGCTTCCTCCACCAACCAATGTGAAATCTATTCGGAGTTTTCTGGGTCATGCCGGGTTTTATCGAAGATTCATAAGGGATTTCTCGAAGATCACAAAACCTCTATGTTCTCTTTTGGAGAAGGATGCTAAGTTTGAGTTTGATAACAAGTGTTTGAAGGCATTTGAGACTCTAAAGAAGGCTTTGATATCAACTCCCGTCTTGATTTCTCCATGTTGGAGTGACCCCTTCATATTGATGTGTGATGCTAGTGATTGGGCGTTGGGAGTTATGTTGGGTCAAATCCGGGACAAGGTATTTCGAGTTATCCATTATGCTAGTAAGACCTTAGATTCGGCTCAAAGAAACTACACAACTACGGAACGGGAATTCTTGGCTATTGTCTTTGCATTTGACAAGTTTCGAGCATATCTTGTTGGAAACAAAACCGTGGTGTATTCGGATCACACGGCAATTCGTCAACTCATGGCCAAGAAGGATGCTAAACCTCGCCTTATTCGTTGGATTCTTCTCCTACAAGAGTTCGATGTGGAGATTCGAGATCGAAGAGGTGAAAATGTCATAGCGGATCATCTATCTCGTCTTGAAGATCCAATTGAAGGTGAAGATGGCAAGTTGGAAATTGGTGAGTGTTTTCCCGATGAACAACTCTTATGCTTAACAATCTTTGTTTTGAAAGTTCATGATTGTTGGTTTGCCGATTATGCAAATTACTTGGTTCTTCATGAGTTACCTCCAAATCTCACTACGGATTATGCTAAGAAGAAATTTCTCCGTGAAGTGAATTTCTATTATTGGAGTGATCCTCATTTGTGGAGAAGATGTGCCGATGGTGTGATTCGGAGATGTGTTATGGAGGTTGATTGGCAAAAGATCATCAAGGAATGTCACAATGGACCAAGTGGTGGGCATTTTGGAGCCAATAGAACGGCCATGAAGGTTTTTCAAAGTGGCTTTTATTGGCCTTCGATATTTAGAGATTGTCAAGCTTATGTCAAGACATGTGATCGGTGTCAAAGGATAGGAAACATTTCAAAGAGAGATGAGATGTCCCAAAATGTGATGATTGAGGTAGAGTTATTTGATGTGTGGGGAATCGACTTTATGGGCCCCTTTCCAACTTCGTGTGGATTCTCCTATATTCTTCTTGCCATTGAGTATGTGTCTAGATGGGTCGAGGCCATTCCAACTTCGACAAATGATGCAAAAGTGGTGATCAAGTTTCTCAAAAAGAACATATTGACTCGGTTTGGTACTCCGAGAGCGTTGCTTAGCGATGGGGGGTCTCATTTCAACAACAAGTGGTTGGGAAGTGTGCTTGCCAAGTATGGAGTGAAGCACAAGATCACTTCACCTTATCATCCCCAAGCAAACCGGGAAATAAAACAAATCTTGGAGAAGACGGTGACCACTCGGAAGGATTGGGCTAACAAACTCGATGATGCGTTATGGGCTTATAGGACGGCGTACAAGACTCCCATTGGTATGTCTCCTTTTCAACTCATATTTGGGAAGTCTTGTCATTTACCTTTGGAAATCGAGCATCAAGCATATTGGGCTACTCGAGCAATTTCATTCCAAGTATGCTCAAGTGCATAAGAGACATGGTTCCTAAAAGAATGCCCATTTCAAGACTAGATATAGCATAAATCCTAAAAGGAAGAATTAATGCTATCCAATTTCATGCCCAAAGTCACATTCCTCATTCAAGAATTCCCAAAAATTCAAGAAAGAACTCTAACAAGAATTTCTACTCATTTTCATGAATTTAGTAAGCAAAACATACATACTAATTCATAGAAAGCAAGTAGAAACACATAAAAACAAGGGTATAGAGCTCATTACCTCATTGTCTTGAAGAGAATTGAGAAGATTCACCTCTTTCAAAAGAAAAATAAATTTTCGTTTTTTATGAAGAGGTGGGGAAAAATATGATTTTCTTGGCTTAAAATGTGGGTTATAGGATGGGTAATGGACCTATGGAAGGATTAAACTTGATTCAAAAGGATTTGGGAGTAATTGGAAGAAGAAAATTAGAGATTTGGAGAGAAAATGGGGGATGTTCTTCAAGATTTAGAATAGAAATGGAATAAAATGAAAAAGAAAATGCATTAACATATAAAATAGAAATAGGGGGAGAGTGAAGGGGGACCGGCGACCCAGTTGACCGCCGGCTGGGTCGCCGGCTGGGTCGCCGAAGGCTCTGTCCGCACTGGCGGTCTGGACCGGCGGCCGGCTGGACCGCCGCCGCCTGCTGCACCCGGTTCGCTCAATTTCGGGCCGTTTTTTCGGCCCTTCCAATGGGAGGGGCCGACTCCCGACCCTCTATCGAGACCCCCTCAACATGTTTCAATTTTTTTTTTTTCTTTTTTAATTTTCTATTTTTTATGGTTTTTTCGAAATGAAACGAAAAGTGAAACAAAAATCGAAAATAAAATTCAAACTAAACTAAAATGAAAAATAAAAGGATACGTGTTGAGGTGCCTCTCAACTAGCGCTTTGTTTAACGTTGTTAGCTCGACATTACCTCATTTTCTTCAAGGGTCATTGAGATAGAAAACCGACTCCTCACGAGTTTTTTCCGACTTGAAGTAGGGTTTGAGACGATGGCCATTGACAAGGAACTTGAAACCATCTTCCTTTAAGAGCTCAAAAGTGTCATTCTTGTTAGCTTTGTAGATCACATAAGGCCCGGTCCATCGGGACTTAAGTTTTCCCGGAAAAAGTCGAAGTTTAGAATTAAAGAGCAACACCTCATCTCCCGGACCAAGTTCCTTCTTCCGAATGCCCATATCATGGAATCTCTTTGCCCTTTCCTTATAGATTCGAGAATTCTCATAAGCCTCGTTTCTCCATTCTTCCAACTCAACAAGATGATCAATGCGATTATATCCGACTCCTTTGAAATCAAAATTAATTGCTCGAGTAGCCCAATATGCTTGATGCTCGATTTCCAAAGGTAAATGACAAGACTTCCCAAATATGAGTTGAAAAGGAGACATACCAATGGGAGTCTTGTACGCCGTCCTATAAGCCCATAACGCATCATCGAGTTTGTTAGCCCAATCCTTCCTTTTGAATCAAGTTTAATCCTTCCATAGGTCCATTACCCATCCTATAACCCACATTTTAAGCCAAGAAAATCATATTTTTCCCCACCTCTTCATAAAAAACGAAAATTTATTTTTCTTTTGAAAGAGGTGAATCTTCTCAATTCTCTTCAAGACAATGAGGTAATGAGCTCTATACCCTTGTTTTTATGTGTTTCTACTTGCTTTCTATGAATTAGTATGTATGTTTTGCTTACTAAATTCATGAAAATGAGTAGAAATTCTTGTTAGAGTTCTTTCTTGAATTTTTGGGAATTCTTGAATGAGGAATGTGACTTTGGGCATGAAATTGGATAGCATTAATTCTTCCTTTTAGGATTTATGCTATATCTAGTCTTGAAATGGGCATTCTTTTAGGAACCATGTCTCTTATGCACTTGAGCATACTTGGAATGAATTTGTAATATTTTTGATTCCTTGTTGAAAATGTGAATGAATATGCTTGATGTTAGATGAAAAATTCATTTCTTGAATGGTTCATTGCTTGAAGAGGTCATGAGTTCATAAATTCTTGGGTGTGAAAGAGGAGAATTCATTGCATTAGTTTCTTGAGTTGATTATCCAAATGAACTTGAGTTCATTTTCACTTGAATATGCATGAATGCTTTGGAATGATTTTTCTTGGACTTAAGGGAGTTATGTTGATGACGTGCTTGATATTTTCTTGACACTCCCTTATTGAATGTTTAAAGGCAAAATGGGGGGTGATGGCTAGAGAAATGTGATTGTTTAAGTGAACATCAATTGATTAATTTCTTGAATCTTATTTTGGATTTTTTTTCTTTTTCACATGGTGTAGGGAGAAAGGAGCTAAAGGAAAAGGGACTTCTAAAGCACCTTCTAAGGCTTTAATCACTTATTCCAACAAGAGGCGCAAGGGTGATGCCTCTTCATCTCAACCATCGGACACCACCTCACGAACAATGAATCCAAAGGTCCCGGAGACTTATGAAATAAACTTGAGCAACAATGACAAAAGGGCGGCCTTTGCTTCTCTTGTCACTAGAGGGATTGAAGTGACACAATTTCCGTCTAAAGAGGTGCTAGTGTCACTTGGCCTTTACGATAATGTGAAGGAGCTCTTTGATAATATTGGTTGGGGGAGCTTTCTAGATGACACCATTCAAGACCGGAGGACATACTTTAAAGTGGTTGTCGAAATGTTGAGCTCATTGAATACCACACACATGAATATCAATCGGTCCATCACGTTTCAACTATTTGGAGGCAAGCAAGTGATGTCTTATGTAGATATTGATAATGCCTTCAATGTGCCCCATGGAGGTGATCAACTTGTGGATAGAACTTTTGATGTGAAGAGCGTGTGGAGAAAGCTTGCTCCAAACTCGGAAGAGGGATTTCGGGCCGGATATTCGAAGTCCAATGAAGTAAGGAATCCGGTGCTTCGAATGGTGTTAAAGATATTGGGGCACACCATCATTGCAAGGAGTGAAAATACATCGGTGAGGAATGATGATCTCTTTATTTTGCATGCCATGCTCACCGGAAGGAGTATAAGTTTTTGCGACTTCTTTCTTCCTCAATTGAAGAAGCAAGCCCAAAGTGACGGAGGGAAGATCAACATTGGAGGCATGCTTACTCCAATTGCAAGGAAGATACGATCCAACCTTGGTGGATATCCTCCCATGAGTGATGAGTTTCTCCTTGACACTGTTAAGCTCCGATGCTTACGTTTTCTCAAATCAAGTTCCCCACCTTATTACTTCCTAATTACCAAGAATGAATTATATCCTTTGCCTAATGTGATGAGCATCTTGGTCACCAACTTTGAGGAAAGGATGAATTGGTACTTGGATACCCCCGAACATGTGATGATCATGAGAGATAAGATTTTTAATCACGGTGAAGGGAATGAATATTCACTAGGAGGAAGAGGTGGTGAAAGAAACCGAATGGTTGAAGATGAAGACATGGAAGAGAGTGATGAACCTTTGAGAGATGAGCAAGGTTCAAGTGAACCAATCTATGATGAGAGATTTGAGGCTCTTGAGAGGCGAATGACTAACATGGAAGATGGTTTCAAGAGTTTGGATGCCCAAGTCACGGTCATGAGGCACGAGATGACATCCATGAGAATTACACAATTGGAAGAAGCAAGAAGAAGCGAGAGAATGGAAGCACTTCTTGAGAGCTTTCGGGAATATCAAATTGGCCAAGGCGCCACTTGGCCAAGACCACCCTCGAAGTAGCTCGGAGAGTTTGTAAGTGTAATTTAAATCCATTATTTATTCTTCCCTCCAAACTCATTTTAGAAGTTATTTTCTAAAATAAGTTTGGGGGAGGGGGGTATGATAATGAATTTAAATTACTTACATTTCATGTTTTTAAATTTGTTTAAATTTGCTTATCTTTTGCTTCTTTGTTTCTTGGTTTGTCTTACATTTCATGTTTTTAAATTTGTTTAAATTTGCTTATCTTTTGCTTCTTTGTTTCTTGGTTTGTTTATTGTCTCTCTTGATGCCTTATTGTGACTTGGTGATATCTATGTGCTTTGTTTGTCATTTGGTGATTTGGATTTAGATATGTTGATTTTGATTTAATGAATGAAGTTTGTTGGATTTTTGGTAAGGAATTTGGATGGGAGGCGGTTTTTGGATGATGGATTTGTTTTGAAATATTTTAGGGCATGGTTGTTTTGTCTTGTTGTTTTGTGGAATGAATTTGTTGATAATTTGATGTTTTGTCTTGAAGCATTTGCGGATGAATTAGGGTTAAATGAATATTTTTCATGAGTTTGTGGTTGAGTTTGTGGTTTTGAATGCGAAATTTTTAAGAAAGGAAAAATTTAAGTGAATGAATGTTTGCATGCTTGAGTGTGAAATGATCGTGTTGATTTGCTCTAGTGTTTTCAAGTGAGATGCCGATGATTGATGAAAATGATGAAATATTTTGAAATTTTTCGAGTCAAAGTCAAGCATGATTAGATTACTTCACTTGAATGGCATGAAGGATTGATCTTAGGCATTTAGGCTCTAGACAAAAAGCTTGAGAGGATTTTGAGCCTAAAATTATGCACTTTATATAGTGATATCCTTTCTTGAGAGCTTGATCTTGCATTGCATACTCTTTACTAGAACTTGCCTTGATACTCTTGTTAGAAGTACTACATGTTTGTATGATTAGGAGATGATCTTAGGCCATCATTGCATAACCTATTTTCCCTAAACACTAACCTATACTTCATTACCATTGTCGTCCCATTTTGAGCTTTGAATATATCCTTTTCTTCTTGAACCGGATGATAGGGGGTGAAGGATGGTTAAGGGAACCTTGGTGAAATTGAAAAATCATGAAAAATGGGTAGTGATAGTGAAGGGTTTTGAGATTGGTTTTGAGTTGAAAGAACACTCCTATAAGCTCAAAGTTAGAAAAGGAAAGAACAAGAACAAAGTTCTTATGAAAATAAAAAAAGAAAAAAAAATAAAAAAAAAAAAGAAAAAAGAAAAAAAGAATAAGAGTATAAAGGAGTGTTTCTTTAGATGTTTGGTAGAAGCTTGAGTTCATTTGATAAAAAGAGGTTGGATAAGGTGGAAGATGAAGAAATTCATACTTTGAAAGGAGAAGAAAATGGGTAAGGGTGCTTGGATGAAAATTTAAGTCACTTAGCCTAAAAATTCTCTACCTTGACCAATGTCCCTACATTACAAGCTTAATAAAGACCTTTTTGATCTTAATTTATACATGCATTGTAGTATTAGAAACTTGAGTTGATAGGCAAGCTTATGGTCAAAGTTATGTATTGCATGATTTCGATGAGTGCTTACCTTTTCCATATATTGAGTGATCGAGTGATACACATGTTTCTTGTGAGGTCTAGAGTCGAATGTGCTTAGGTGATTGAGTTCTATGCTAGGAGAGTGAGTAATTTCATGAGTGTTTGGCTTGACTTGATGATTTCCTTGAGTTTAAAATGGTTTTGAAGTGAAATGAGGCATCGATGAACTTGAAATGCACACTCCATATGTGTTAAGTGTTTTGATTGTTCGTTTCATTGTTCGGGACGAACAATGGCTTAAGTTTGGGGGAGTGATTAACACGTATTTTATGTGCATGTTGAGTGTGTTTTGCATGTGTTTGAGTCTCGATTTATGTGATTAAATGCTAAAAATGCTAGGTTTCTTAACTTGTAGCATACTTTTCACCTTTCTCATTTTCTTTTGGTTTTCGATCCATTTTTGTAAGAATTGGAAAGTGCATTCATGTGGCTAAGGATCGAGGGCTAGAAACGAGGAGGAATCGAGCTCAATTAGGATGAAACCTAGGGTTGAAAATGTGAAATTTGAATTCATAGAGTTAGGGTTTCAATAGTTCAAGTTGTTTATGTTTTCCTCGTTCTCTCGAGTCTCTTTGTGTCTTTTTGCAGGTTGATGGAGAACTCATTTGGCCAATTTGATCATTCCATGTTGAAGAGGAGCTCGTTAGGAAGCCGTAGCAAAAAGCGGTTCGTAAATCGGAGTTCGTACGAGAGAGAACGAGCGAAAACGGAGAAAGCGCGCAAGAGACGAAGAGTTGACCGGGCAAGGAAGAGGACGACCGGCGACCCAGCCGGCGACCCAGCCGGCCGCCGGCCCCCCTCCTCTGGACCGCCACCAGCCACAGAGATTTCGGCGGCCTGGCCGGCGACCCAGCCGGCGGTCCAGCCGGTCGCCGGTCAGCCGCCCTTCTTCACTTAAGGGGCGAGTTCGGCTCGTCCAAACTCGCCCCGGTTCGTCCCGTTTCGCCCCGATTCGACTCAAACTCGATTTTCAATGTATTTAATCCTAGAATTCACCCCATTTGTAGATCTTTGGTCTATTTTTTTTATTCCCCCAAGAACCCTAAAATATTTTCTCTCTTTCCTTTTTAGTATTTTGAAGATTGTTGAAGCTACATTGGTTGGATTTGCAATTGAAGACCATTTTCTTATTCTATTTTCAATTCTCTTTCTTTTAAGCATGATTTCATTTATTTTCTATGGTTTATTTCCTTTAATTATGTCTAGCTAATTTCCTTTTGGTTCTAATATATGAAGATATGATCTAGAAAACTAGGTTTTTGGATTTTGTTATTGGATTTACCTTCTAATTCATATGTCTTGTGATTTGGGACTTAGTTTTATTGCATGAGTGATTGGCCATCATAGAGTGCATACAAGGTGTTTGGTTAAATGCTTAGTAGGCTTTAGTTCATAACACTTGGCATCAAATCACAACATATTGGTAATACTTGCTAGTAGGAGATTCTCGATAATTAATTGAGCTATTTGGAGTTAATTTATGCATCTTGAGACCTAGCGGAGATAGATGTCATAGGTTAATCCACTAATATTGATTGCTTCGAGAGAAGAATTGATGTTTGCTATATATAGAACTCCCATATGAATTAGATTAAAGTGGCTAATCCATGCAAATCCGTAAACCTAGGTTTTTAGTGATTATTGGATTATATTTGGAACCATATTTCTCTTATTGATTTTATATCATTTGCTACTTGTTATTTGTTTAGTTAAGTCTTAAGTTTGTTAATTACTTTTCATTTGTCATTAATCAATCAAAAACACAAAAACATGACATATTGTAGCTTGGATAGTAGTTAAATAGCTAGATTGCTAGTTGAAATTCTCACGCCATAGCATTCCTTGTGGTTCGACTCGATTACTATTCGATTATTATTGCATCTCCCTTACACCTAAAGTGAGGGCGGATCAGTGTGATTTTTGTAATTTTAAATTATGCGCTTATGTTGTATTGTGTTTTCATGTTGTGTTCTGCAATCGAAGATCCTACTGTGTTGTATTATCTTGTCAAGATCATATTATTTCGGCTAACATGATAGGTTTTTGTCATGTTTCATATTGTAAGAATCAATTGACTGCATCTTCACATGCATTGAAGAGCCAAGGTTCGTGTTGTCTTGTCACATCGTCTTTTTCTGCCTACATGATAGTTGTTTGTCATAGTTTTTGTCATGTTTTGTAGTGTAAGAATTAATTGACTGCATCTTCACATGCATTGAAGAGCCAAGGTTTGTGTTGTCTTGTCACATCGTCTTTTTCTGCCTACATGATAGTTGTTTGTCATAGTTTTTGTCATGTTTTGTAGTGTAAGAATCAATTGACTGCATCTTCACATGCACCGAAGAGCCAATGTTTGTGTTGTCTTGTCACATCATCTTTTTCAGCCAACATGATAATTTTTTTTTCGTGTTTTTATATCTTTACATGCATCGAAGAGTCAAGTTACTTATGGGGAAGAGGCATGACATATATTATATATATATATGTGTGTGCGTGTGCATGTATACTACTATAGAAGTAGCCAATCATACAAACAATTCTTCTTCTCACACTTTCAATTCATCTTCATATCCATTATTCTATCTCAAATAATAAGTCCCCTCTTGTGAAAAAATGTCATCAAGTTTTAATTTTGGTGATTGCAGTTTCGTTGATGATGAGGAATGGGAAGAAAGCATTGCTGAGCAAAATCGTCAATTTGACCACATCATCGAAGATGTAGCCATTCAGGCAACAACACTTTCTTTACAACCAACAAATCATCAAGTTAGAGCCACGAGGCGGTATATCGAACGGATACGCGGGAAAGGCCACAACAGTGTGTCACGCCCCGATTCCTGTGAACCAGGGTGTGACGGGGGTTGGATTAAAGAAGCGGGGAAGAAAGGGGATAATATTAATTTATGACCATTTTACGAGTATCTTAAACGTAAAATGAGACTATAAAGAAAATGGTGGGGTAAACCAGCGTCAAGTTGCCAAGTGGAGTCGACCATCTACTACGACACATTGGAATTACTAAGAGTGAGTAGGAAATCAAGCGTCCAAGTGGAACCATTGCATGACACTCTCCACCTTGCATAAAGTAAAATATGGGGTAAACCGGTTTTCAGTAAACTAGAGGAGTCGACATCCACTTCGAAAAATGGGATAACCATAATTGAGTGGGAATTCGAGCTTCCAAAAGGAACTGATACACTGCACTCTCCATCCAACAATAAGTAAAATAGGAAGAGAGAAATAAGTTTAGAAAAATAAAGAAAGCATATTATATAACTAGAGGGTTGGAAGATGACGCCCTCGACTTATTTATTATAAAAAAAAACTAGTAGTCTTGTTATCAGAGTTATAAGCAAAATAACATAGCGGAAACTTTATAAGTCCTGCAACAACTCCCTGCCTCAGCCTTGCTGCGCATCACCTGCTTCCAGACCTGAAAACATTTGAAAGAGTTTTGGGCTGAGTACTTGATGTACTCAGTGGATCATGCCCCTTTGGCAAGCATTTTGAAAACTAGCAATTTATCCATACATGGTATATCAAGAGGCTTGCAGAAAACAACTCTTGAAAATACAAATATCATTTTGGGGTGTGTGATATTCATTCTTGGACTCAAACAAGGCTACAAATCACTTTTGGTTCATCTAGACCGGGTTCAGGATCGAAACCCTAAATAATCCCAGTACTTGTAGAAAACCCGAGTCGAAACTCAAGGAATTCGCCATTAGTTAACATATGATGGTGATCAAGGCACCGTATGTAACCGGGGTGCGCACAATTCAAAGTTAGTATATCTAATACTAATAATGAATCTCGATCGATTCATAGAGTCATTTCTTGGAACATACACACAAAACATTTTTATGGATAATTGCATTTTTAACATAAAAACGGTATTTAAAACATCGCATGCGTTTTGAAAATATTTTGGACCCACCTGGAACCGGAAGCAACTTGAGAAAAGCTTTAATCTTATAAACTATCTCTCGACTTCTCGACCTTTGTATGTGAAAGTTATGCTATATGCGTATAATTCTTTTTTATATAGACTGTGGCTCATAGGAATAGTTACTGATATGAAACGATGTTATTACCTATTTATAGGAGTAAGAATATCAACGAGTCATCACTAGACTACTCGAGTCACTACTCTATTTTCATACGTAAAGTACATCTGTAAGAAAAATAAGGTGCGTTGGTTGTTACGTGACACCTCATGGTAATAATAGATCAATATTCTATAATCTATTCTAGGTGCATGCTTACGTGTTTTGATAACTACAATTTGGTAAATTTAATTACAATAGTATCACTTATCTATAGCATGCACGTCTATACGGATATATATAAGAAGGTAGATAAATAATATATTATTACACTATTTAATTACTTACACATGTAATATATAATATAAATATTGATGTACTTTAATTATTTCCAAAGTTCATTCATTTATACTTACTGTACAAATGTATGCATAATATATATTAAATCCATGCATGCATTTTGATATATGTAGGTATATACTATATCTATAATTCTATATCAACTAATTATGAGAAAATCTCATAAAAATATAGACTATCCACATAATTATATATATTTATAAATCATACTTATATATAATTAAGATTCTCTAAGTATTTACTCAATATACATTTCCTTGATATAGATATATTTGGTGTGCAAACTATCTTATTCTCAATACTTATGGACTTATTTATTTATAATAAGACTTAATTTAATGAAATCTACCAACAAAATTTCAGGATATTACACAGTGTGTTCGAACAATACTTTGCCGATAATCCAATCTATCCAGATGATTATTTCCGAACGAGGTATCGCATGCGAAAGCCATTATTCTTACGTATAATGAACAAGCTCGTTGAAACTGATGAATTTTTCCAACAAAAGCCTGATGCCGCTGGTCGTCGAGGTATGTCTGCGATCCAAAAATGTACTGCATCTATGAGGGTGTTGGCCTATGGAACATCTGCAGACTTGCAGGATGAGTACTTACGAATGAGCGCCCAACTCATTCGCAAATTAGTCATAAAATTTGCTGAATGTGTCATTTCTAACTTCAGGGACGAGTACCTCAGGAAACCCACTGAAGAAGATACAACCATTCTTTTGCATATAGGAGAACAACGGGGTTTTCCGGGCATGTTGGACAATATTGACTGCATGTATTGGAAATGGAAGAATTGTCCCTCTTCATGGGCAGGGCAATATACAGGAAGAGGCAGGTGACCCAACAATTATTTTGGAAGCAGTTGCATCGCAGGATTTATGGATCTGGCATGTATTTTTTGGAACACCAGGTTCGAGAAATGATATTAACGTACTTAATCATTCTCCTATTTTTGATGATATCCTGGAAGGTCGAGCACTTAAGGTCAATTATGTTGTGAATGGCCATGAAAAGAATATGAGATATTATCTCACTGATGGCATATATCCTCAATGGGCAATATTTGTCAAATCTATTCCAGCTCCATAAATTCCAAAGCATCGGTTATTCGCTCAATTTCAAGAGGCTGCCCAAAAAGATGTTGAGCGTGCTTTTGGCGTACTACAAGCTCGTTTCGCTTTTATCAAAGTCCCTTGTCTTATTTGGGATCGTGACATTATCGGAAAGATAATGATTGCTTGCATAATCATGCACAACATGATAGTTAAAGATGAACGAAATACTTATCTGAACTATCAGGATCCTACATAATTTATTGAAGATCTTCGAAGACGGAAAAAACGTCAAACTGAAAATGAGGAAGAGTCAGATGAATTTCTATACTCTACGGACAGAATCGCAAGCCTAAGGAGTTATATGAAAACCAAATCACAAATTCAAAATAGAGAACAGAACAAAGTTCTTCTAGATGATTTGATTGAGCATATATGGCAGAAATTCGGCAATCGTGTTAGAAGTGTAATTTTTATCATCTGTACTAAGTATAGTTGTTAATTTTAAATTTCTCTACTCTTGATTAATGTAATTTTAATTTGTTAGCATGTTTGTTTTATCAAGTAATTTTCAATTTTTTAAATTATAATTAGTTATATTATATTTAAAAATAATTAAAAAAATATATGTAATATTATGGTGTTTGGGTGTTCATTGAAAAACTACAAAAAATAAAGATGTTTGAGTTGGTGTAAATGGAAAAGAGAGAAATTAATTAAATATTAAAAAAGTAGAGTGTTTGAGTGTTTGTTGATAATGATAGTCTTAGTGTTATGTTTAAAAAAAGTTAGCTCTACTAAAATAATGAAATTTTAAATAAAAATATTAATGACATGACATATAAAAAAATGAATAATCCAACATCAACAATAAATTTTTGACCATTATATTATAACGACGTAAATAAAATTACAAGTACTATTATTTCTTTTAAAGCATTCTTTCTTTTACGAGTTTCAAAAGAGGTCTAACTATATGAGATGGATCTAGTACTAGTAACCAATAAAAAAAGTTGAATACCACTCCTTAAAAAAAAAAAAATTGTTTCGAAGTTTTCATTTCCGGATCGAATGAAGTAAAAACAAAAAACAAGGGAAAAAAGAGAATTGAGAGAAACCACCGGAAGAGACCCAAAACCCTTTCTCTCTCAAATCACGAAATGTCGCTCTCTCGTCACCTGCTCCGGCGACTCCCCTCCGAATCCGCCGTCTTCCGTCATTTCTCCACCGTCTCCTCACCCGCCCACCGCCACCAGCACGAATTCGACTCTCCATGCCCCTACATAAACTCTTGGAAGACGCCGCGAAACCCCAAGGAAGCCGCGAAGCAGTTAGCTTTACTCCGCCGCGATTACGACCGTAAAGTGAAAGAAATCCGGAAGGAGTACATCAATGAAATGGAGCTGCAGAGAATCGAGAAGTTACGGAAAGATGAGGCGAGAAAAGAGGCTATGCAGATAGCTAACGAAGAGAGGAGAGCAGCGAAAGCCGCGAAGAAGAAGGCTGAGGCTATCGAGAGACAGGTCGCCCAAGAAGAATTTCGGCAGATGTTGGTATGTCAAATTCCTTTCATGCCATTTTTCATTCATTTCCGCGTTGATTGTTTCGTTTTTTCTCCCCTGAAATGCGATTTTATCGATGCTTTTGCCTATGTAGGATCCGTAGTCTACCTAATTTTTGAGATCTAACATCTGTGAAACTGTAAAATATTTCAGTTTTTTCTCTCTATCGGTATAATTTGCATAAATTGTGATTAATACATTATTCTTTGAGCTTATATAAATTCTCTTAATTGTTTGGGAAATATATTGTTGCCATAAAGTATGTCTATGAGAGTATTCTGTATGAATTGCGCTTGAAAATGTAGTTTTACTAACCATATTAGTGGAGTTTGTGTGGTAGTATTTGTTTCCAAGGCTTTGTTATGGCTGTATATTTGTAATGTGGTTTATGGAATGTAGTTTTTCTCGATGTTGTTTAAGAAAAATATATTTTGCTGCCTGAACTATGGTCCTCTTTGACCCTGCAACTTTAACTTCTTTCATCACAAAACGAAACTAAGCCCATGTTTGGTTCAAGTAGGGGAATGGAATCAAATTAAGGAGGGAATGGTAACAATAATCGTTACTTTGGGGATTGAGTTACCTCATGTAATGGTAATAGATTACCCATTACTCAAACCAAACTTCAAGTAATGGAAACATATAAATGAT
This sequence comes from Mentha longifolia, assembly GCA_001642375.2. Classification (NCBI taxonomy): domain Eukaryota; kingdom Viridiplantae; phylum Streptophyta; class Magnoliopsida; order Lamiales; family Lamiaceae; genus Mentha; species Mentha longifolia. Next base: position 15,721,866 of record CM038114.1, on the reverse strand, counting down.
TCCCTTTCCTGTGCTAAACATGGGCTAAGTACTGAACTTTGTGGATCATACAAACTGCAACCTATATTAAATTTTCAGCTTCTTTTTTCGCTAAAAGACCATTTTTAAGGTATTTGCCGTCGGGCTTATAATGCATGAAATACACGGTTGTTTGAGTCTTCATTTTCCTTTCCAAATTGAATTTGGCATAATTTGTCGATGATATGTTTAGATTTATTTCGGGTAAAACTTATTGTTTTCACCCTAATTTTTCAATTTAATGGTCTTATTCACATCAAATATGACTTAAAATGACTGTTTAGTCCCTGGAAACATGCGGAAATGTTCTAAACAACCTTAAAATTTGCCATCTGGTTGAATAATTGTGTGAAGGCAAGTATGAGGTTGCAACTTATAATGTTTCCATAGCTCTGTTTCTATAACCAAAAGACTTTGAGGTTACAAAGTCCAAAGACAGGCGTAATACGGGTACTTTCTCAAATGGCATATTATCGGTAGTCTCAACCATAGCCTAGGCACCTACACAGGGCCCTGCTCCTTAACTATCAGTATCATTTGTTGTCATGTTTCAAACTACTTTGTATTTTATTTTTCATTCACTTTGAAATGCACAGTTTCTTGAAATGTATAATAATCAAAATCAAGAATTCCGATGTTTATCTTCTGAATGGAAAAGGTCATAACAAGGCTGAACTGACCATGGTGTTCTTGCCTGTGTGTTATTTGTCTGTTCAACTTATTATTTGCTTATCATCACCATTTGTGCTGTTGGTTTACAGTGCCAAAATAAATAGGATACTGAATCTGAAATATGTTCCTCCTTTGATTAACTTTGTTTCCTTCTACAAGTTTTGTAGACATTCAGACATATGACTTTGATTGTGCTCATGTAAACACAGAACCCCAGCATTTGAACTATTTTTGAATATGACATGTGTTCTAATATTATGATTTGGTGCAGGCGAAAGAAAGAGCAGAGAAGCTTGAATACTGGAGGATGAGAGAGAAGAAGATCCAGGAGAAAAAGCAAAAGAAGAAAGATCGTTTGCGAAGAGATAGTTCACGGTGGGTTGATGAATCCGATCTAGTGAAGGTAGCAATGGATAATGTGTTAGGCAAAGTTCCATCTGAATTCCAAATTTTCAAGTAGTGTTGACGACAACAGTGAGTTCTGTTCGTAGTCATTATTGACTTTGGATCTTTAGAACGTATGGATGCTATCAGAAGTTTGGTACTTGAGGAATTTTCTGAATTTTCATTATGGATAATTTCCTTAAATCATAAGCATAAGTGCTCTTTTTTATTTATTTATTTCTCTGAGCATTTATATTTTGGCATTGCCAGGAGCGTTGATCTAGTGTTAGAAAGACCTCTTTTGGAACTAAACCTTACCCACATTGTTATTCGGTTCTTGATCGCAATACAATAGCTGAAATTATAGTGGTATTATTTCTCAAAATACTTTCATATTTTAATATTTGCAAAGTGAGTGGAACTCGATCATCATAACTAATGAAGTGTTTGGCTAACTTATAAGCTTTTAAAACAACTTATAAGCTTTAAAGTGTTTATAAGTTTTGGATTGCAAAATAAGTTCTAAAAAATAAGCTATAACGGTTTATAAGCTCCTAAAAAAAAAGTTCTATTACTACTAGCTTTTTTTTTTATATTTTATAAACTCCTCAAATATCTTATAAAATCTTAGTGCTTATAACCTCTTGAAATAAACTTAGCCAAACGCCCCTTAAGATGTCAAGAGTTTATAAGTTGTCAAGATCTTATAAGCTCTACACCAACTCTTTATGTGTTTCTTTTACCTCGAAGATTAATGTTACTATTCCCCATATATTATACTCCCTCCGATCTTTTTAAGTTGTTACATTTTTTTAGCATTTGTAGCAAGCGTTTTCGAGCGTCTTGATGATGAGTTTTAAAATAACTTTTTAAAGATTTTTTTCTTTTACGGGTATCCATAAAGAAAAAAATCTTTAAAAAGTTATTTTAAAACTCATCATCAAGACGCTTGAAAACGCTTACTACAAATACTGAAAAAAAATGTAATAACTTGAAAAGACCGGAGGGAATACTCATTTTTCAACTTTTGTAGCACAAATTTTAATATCTGTGATGAATGGAAAATTAGTGGTTTAATGGTCATTGTTAGTGGAAACTGGAAAGTAAGTATTTCTTTTTGTTAATAAATGGTAAAAATAGAATGTAACGAATGATAGACGGATCGAAATTAAATTAACAAAATAAAAATGAATGTAGGAAGAGTATTATTTATAAATACTCTAAAAATGTAACTAGTGTTGTAAACTAGAGAGAAATTCTCTAGAGAAAAGAAGAGAGAATATGCAGAGAGAGAAAAGTAAACTCTAGATGTGTTATTATGATGACTAAAAACCTCTATTTATAGTGGTACAAGGAGCTTAGAGTTAGTATTAGGGTTAGAGATGATTATCCATAAGATATATATGGAGTATATCTTTTAGATATGGAATATATCTTTTAGATATATTTACAACACTCCCCCTCATCCCTAACAAAATATGCTGCCTCGTTAAAACCTTGCCAGGAAAACCCAGTGGGACAAAACCTGATCGAAGGGAAAAGAGTACAGCTGCTCCCCTTGAAATTAAGCATTGTAGATCTTGAGTCGGCGAATGTCGATCTTGCGTACCAACTGTCTGAATGTTGATGTCGCCACTCTTTTGGAGATTATATTGCTCAACCAAACACATTCTCGACTTGCTTCATGATTGCAATGATCTCAGAATAATTTGTAGATGTTGTAGTTAAAGTTTGTTTTACGGATTTCCAAGATAGAGCAATTCATTCACATGTAAATACATATCCAGTTTGTGACTTAGCTTTATGTGGATCCAATAAATAACCTGCATCTTGCATACCCTTGCAAGGAGATTTACAGAAAAAGCAATATTTGGTCTATTGCAGTTAGTCGGATAAGTTAATGCTCCAATTGAACTAAGATATATATGGTAAGTGATAATCTAGTAGAGAAAATGAATAGATAACAAACACTTACTCATGTATTGCATTAGTTGTCTCATTAAAAACCTTACCTAAGAAAACCTCATGGGAAAAACTTAATAAGGGAAAAAGAGTACAACCATTTTACCTTCACGGCCTAACCTCTTCGATTATTCATTTGGCTTACATGACCAAATGTTCAAGATTATTTTGAACTTGTGACTCCCCCTCAAGATAACAATCTTGCATATATTTAAATCCCGTTGAATATATTTTTCTGTAGATTTAGGAGGAGTTTAGTGAATAAATATGCAAATTTATCACTAATTATCAAGTTCCATCATTCTTCTAGAACGTATTTGTGTAACACAATCAATATATTATCCTTATAAAGGACTGTGTGAGAAAATCTCACATTAACCAATATGAGATCTAATATACTCGTAATCATGCAAAATACTTTGCATCTAAGTATGCACCAATGTCAATCTCAATTTCTTGTATAATATAGATTAAGGTTTCTCATACATTGAAGACAACAAAGAATATGATTAACATCATATAAATTCATCTCCTTCTGAGAGATATTCTTAATCTTGCTAGCAAGTTAGCTTTGAACGTGTCAGGCCTGACATGTAGTACTTCTGGTACTCAAAATAATGAACTTCTGGTTCACATTTTCATTGTTATCTTATCAACTCCACATAATGAGATAATCATTGGGATACTCAGTAAAAGTAACTTTCATGGAGATGTTCGGTCTGCAAGCCGACACATTACTTAGGTTCGCCTAAGTCTTTTATTTCTCCAGTCACGAGTTAATCTTCTCGAGTTCTATACGTGTATTAATTAGTCAACATATATAGAAATGATATATAATCATTTAAAGTTCGATAAACATGCCAAAGCATTTATCATGATTAATCTATTCTTACTTCAGGAAGAATTGACTTAATATAATACACGTTATGAGTTTATTTTCTTTCTTATAAGGAAGTCTAAGTCAAACAGGGACTTATATCTATAGATATTCACGTCCAGTGACATAAACACAATGTGGTCATGACGTTTACTAATTGAATATCTATATTCACTATTACTGTCAGATATGTAATGTCGGAACGCATGCCAGTCTCTACTAAAACTCTTGAGCTTCTCGCTTTATTTCATAACACCTTATTAAATGTCATTTCTTTTCTTAAAAATAACTATTTGTGTCCAACCGGGACAACATTTTCTGGTATACATACTATAAAGAAGACTTTCAGTCTTATTAGCGAGTAAAGCTCTGCCTCAATTTCTTTTGTCTATGTGCTTCAGACACAATAATATCAACATAACTTTTGGATCCAAATTATCATTTAGAAATAAGGCAACAAGTGTTGTCGACAACTTGATATTTCTATCACATATTTCTCATGTACTCACAAGATTTGTAGAAATCAGATCAATATTATTTCCCATAATATAATTGATCTGGTCATTCCGTAATCCCAATATTATAATATTTAGAGCACGTACAATCGTACCGGGATTCTCGTCTTCAGGATGATGCTTATCGGGAGATTTATGGAGTGATATAATTTCTTTATTGAATTTGTATACCGCGGATATTTATTTTAGCACCAAAATATTTCTCACGCTTTTGGCGTCAAGAGAGATAATATGTATTTCAAAGTCCATCATGACTTTAATTATTTATAGTGCAGCATATAAATATATATGCTTTATCACTCCATTGGCAACAATAATTTTATGAACTTTCAGACATATTGTGCTTGTAAATAATCCAACATAAATTTGACGGCATTCTTTTCATCTATATCTCCCCCTAATGCCTTAAAATAATTTTGAATTATGAAATACAACACATCAATTCATGCTTTTAAATTTACTTCAGGCAAATTAACATTGTGTGTTTTACTTAATGTTGGAAATGCCATTTAATCAAAATGACAATCTGCAAATCGTGCAGTAAATAAATCGCCCGTTAAAGGTTCAAGATTCCTTATAATCGAAGGCGAATCAAATCCAACATATATCCCAAGTCTTCGTTGGGGACCAATTTTGGTATGTTTGTGGGGGTGCGATTAGAACTTGAACTGCGCAACCAAATGTTCTTAAGTGAGAAACATCATGTTCTCGACCCAAAATTATTTGCATTGGTCAGTATTGATGGTAGACTGTTGGCTTATGACGAACTAATATTGCAGCATACAATATGGCATGACCTCAAACATAAGTTGCGGGCTTTGACTTCATAAGCAATGGTCTAACAATAAGTTGAAGTCATATAATAAATGACTATGCTAAGCCATTTTAAGTATGGACATGAGCAACAAAATGTTCAATCTCAATTCCAGTAGCAATACAATAATTATTAAATGCTTGAGTCTCAAACTCAGTAGCACTATCAAGACGAATTCTCGTGATTGAATTGTTTAAAAATTGAGCTCTTAATTTTATTATTTGAGCAATTAGTCTTGCAAATTATGCATTTCTACTGAAAAATAAGCATACATGTGACCATCTAAAAGAAGTATCAATCAATACTATGAAGTATTGAAATGGTCTACATGGTGGATGTATATAGGTCCACAAATATCTACTTGAAAACTTTCTAAGGTCTACAAATATCCACAATATCTACTTGAAATGGTCTACATGGTGGATGTATAATAAGGTCTAATGACTAACTTGCCTTGCACACAAGCATCACATGAGAATTCATTTGTTAAAGAATCTTTTGGTTCTTTATATGTCCACATGTGCTATTGATTATTTGGTGCATTATAGTTGCTCTTGGATGTCCCAATCTATCATGCCAAAGCTTAAAGCTTTTCGTGTCTTCGAACTTTGAGTTCATGACATGATATGTCTCAATCGCTGTTATGAATGTATAATACCTTCCATAAGGCAATGTTTATAATTTTTCTTTTGTTTGCTTCAGACAATATACAAAAGAATTTATGCAATGCAAAGATACTCATTGCTACCTTCTGTTGTTGTCTCAATGTGGTATCCATTGAAACAAATGCCGTTAAAACTTAGTAAGTTTCTTCTCGATTTACCAGAGTAAATGGCATATTCTATAGTTAATTTAGCATCATTTGATAAATGATACAAGCTCTTCCGGAGCCATCAATGATATTTGATGCATGTCTGATAATGTTAACTTTTAGGAAATATTCCTATCTTTGAGAATGGTGTGTGTAGTAGCACTACCGGCTAAACATATATCGCAATGTACCATTTGCACTTATGTGAACAATTCACACACCATATTTGTACGAATTCATATTTTCCTTGATCTCTTCTCAATCATATTATCGTCATAAACGATGTATCATGTGCTTGAGGTACTACTTGAATAAATAAATTGAACTTGCAAATGACATTTCAGAAAAAACTTTATTTAAGCTTTGTACTACAGCTGGAGTACAATTACTGAAAATGCAAGTCACTCAAACTTGAGGGAGAAATATGATCATTTGTTGACCATAATAGACAATTTCAAAGATTTCCATAAATCAATAATATCTTCCAACAAGATATTAATTTGTCGGTTCTTACACGAGCAATGACAAAGAAAAAATAATATTTATGCCTTCTGGGCACAAATAGTTGAAAATTCTATAACCATCATTTCACTTGGGTCACACGAGTAAATATATATCTCAAAATTTGAGACCCAGATATATAATCATTATGATGAATGATTGATGCAATTCTTTATGGATAGCTATACTATATATTATCCAAAAATATGAATTGCTCCTCAAGAGCATGTGATATTCTTTAAAAATATTAATTGTGCTAATTCAGGAGCAACAGTTTAAATCAAAATATCAACACAAAATAATTTGTGTTTATGAATTGCTCTTTTAAGAGCATGAAATATTCTTCAGGAATATTAGTTGTACTACTTCGGGAGCAACAACGTAAATCGAACCAATGATAAATTTAATTAAATGGTTCGATAACAAGAACATAAAATAAAATGCAAATAATAATTCTCAAGATTATTAAACATCGAAAAATCATGTTTCTTAATCATAATAAACTTTCATGATCAGATGCATAATCGAATCTAGTGGGGTAAATTAGCAAAAACTTTTAGATCTATCATAATCGATATCATCATTACCAAATAGTCAAGGTATCAAAATAAACTATTACTCTGAACTCAACATGCAATAAATAGACTTTCATATTCAAATGTAGAATGAATACGCATATTAAGCATACGTTTAGATCTATCGGATCAAACGACAACTTTATAATTATCTAAGAACAGTTAGTTATATATCATACTTTTGAATTGACTTATGAAACAAAACTATGAAATAAAACATTAGAGATAAATTATTATGAATTGAATGCAGCAATCTACGGTAATTAACAAATAAATAGTAAAGTAATCATTATCAATTCAAAGCAATTTATAAAATAATCTCGAATCTCGTGAATTATAAGTATGTATAGATATGTATATATATGACTATATACGAATCTTGCATCGGAATGAATTTTATAAAGCTATTGTATATATATGAATATATAAGAAGCTTTATAGCATATTTCCTTGATGTGAACATAATCAAATTTAATAGCAAGTGATGTACATATAATAGGATTATGTAGTTCACGAATCAAATCCAAAGGCATCATAGCGTGAATTCATTAAACAGCAGTCATGGAAGAGAATTTACAAATACACATGTATGGATATATAGACACTATCTCTGTAAATCTATATATATGCCAAAAGCTATGTGTATATATAAAATATATACGAAACTTTATAGCATAGGAACAAATTCACAATCCTTACCTATAGCAACTATCATCTGTGAAAGTAGAACAATCGTGCTGGTAACGTATTGTAAATTAGAGAGATCTTTTTGATATAAAATATGTCTTTTAGATATATTTACAACAACCATTATGCTCTCTAAGGAAAATAAAATAAAATGCCCCTTAAAACTTCAATGTGTAAGAAAAACTCGAAAAATTGATCAGTTGGAATTAAAACCGTTTTTGTATTGAACCCTATTTGAAAGTTGAAACCCTGAAAGAAAAACCCCCAAACCTTCACACGCACTTTCGTCCTCTTTTTTTTGCAGACGGCAGACTCCACACTTTCTCTCTCTATCCACTCACCTCACCAAAACCCTCGCACTCATTTTGTATCGAACAAACATTCGGAGATTCTGAAATGGGCGATCACAGCGCCGCCGCCGCCGCCAAGCTTCCGATTCCCGGGAAACGGAATGTCCTCATCACCAGCGCTTTGCCTTATGTCAACAACGTTCCCCACCTCGGAAACATCATCGGATGTAATTCTTCCTATTTTTCAATTTTTAATTCATTCCATTTGCATGTTAGTGATTGCTGGCAATTGGTTGTGGATTGTGTTTGATGAGTTGTTTCTCCGTTTGCATGTTAATAATTATGCACGATTTGTTGCTCTAGTAAGCATTCTGCTTGCCGTTTGTAACTAATGGAGTTTTGGTTTGTTGTTTTTGGTTATGGATAGGTGTGCTTAGCGCTGATGTATTCGCCAGGTACTGCCGGATGAGAGGATATAATACGCTGTATGTTTGTGGTACGGATGAATATGGGACGGCGACTGAGACCAAGGCGTTGGAGGAAGGCTGCTCTCCGAAGGAAATCTGTGACAAGTATTTTACTTCAATAAAATATCTTTAGCATTGAGGAGATAACAAATTCTTGTTTAGATTCGCTTGTTGTATGTTCTTTTTCTCTCTCTTGTTTGGTGTTATTGCTGTCGAATGGGTGGATGAATGCAAAATCTAGTGTTAATGGTCACTTATCCTGTCACCTACATTTTACAGTCATTTTCTTGTATAAAAATATAACATGTGTAAGTATATGCTACAGATGGTAATGGATTGTAAGTCTTGAACATGCATTTACTCTCTGGAGCAACTGATTCTTGGCCTTGTCATACTATGAGATGATATACCATGCATTATTCAAAAAATCACTAATCTGCAGCGGATTTTCTCAAAGAGATTAATTCCTATTAAGAGGTTTTAGAGCTTGAGCTGAAAAGTTAGGAGCTTGTTGATTTCTCTCGAGGTCTTGTTGCTGCATATAAGGTTTCTCTTATATACTTTCTGAAGCTGGAAGAAGACCATTGATGATTAACAGTAGTAGTGTTTCCTATGGAATAAGATAGATCCATGCCAAACTTATTTTGAAGTAGGGAGTTTGAAAATATACTTGGGTTTTACATTTAATTTTCTGAGCCTAATTCTCTCAATTAGATTTATACGCACACAGGTCATTAGCTATCTATGTATATCTGCGTTAGATTAGGAAAATTATGTCTATTAATTTGTACTGAGATATGAAATACTTTTACTATTCTGGTATGACTTGATATGGATGAATCTGTTTGTATTTTAACTTCAAAGAAAAATTAATTAAATATGCTTGATCTTTCTAAATTAAAACAAGGTGCTTAGATAAAAATAGAGAAAATTGATAATCTATTTTCTTGGGCTTAGAGATAAGTGTAATATATTTAAAATTACAAAGAGGTGCCTGTCCAACTTCTCGGGTCTTGGGACCATTCTGTTGCCCTCCCCAGTAGTTCCATTGGCACAAGTTGACTAACATTTGCCTAGCATATCCAATAGCTATCGGTTTATTGATAGCTCGTTAGGCAAAGTTAATTTCTTGCCTGGCTGAAATCATATTTTATTTTTCTAGGGCACATGTACCGTTGGCATTACGAAATTGTGATGTATTATGGGTGTCAGTTATGTTTAAAGTGATGGTTAGATGCAATCTTCTTTTGTTGCTGTTTTTTCTTAATGATATGAAGTTGCTGGCATTATGTGTCGATTGTCAACATCTGAGACAACAATTCAAGGATTGATCTGCCTCAACTGATATTTTTCTTTGTTTGAAGATATCATGCAATCCACAAAGAGGTGTACAAGTGGTTCAACATAAGCTTTGATGAATTTGGGCGTACGTCAAGTCCACAGCAGACTGAAGTTTGTCAAGCCATTTTCAAGAAATTATTGGATAATAATTGGCTTTCAGAAAACACAATGCAACAGGTGCCATTTACTTCTGCAGTGTTTTAATCCTTAGTCTTAAAAGCGTGTTCTCCTTTATCCCTTCTTTTTGATTAGGTTAGATGTAATGTGTACGTGAAGTTCATTTGATTATTTCTTTTATGCAGCTCTATTGCGATACATGTAAAAGATTCTTGTCTGATCGGCTTGTGGAGGGTAATTGTCCGACACCTGGTTGTAATTATGATTCTGCACGTGGAGATCAGTGTGAAAAGTGTGGGAAGCTCTTGAACCCCACAGAACTATTGGAGCCAAAATGCAAGGTTTGCATACATATCTATAGACTTGTTTTAAACATTTAATTAAATGCCTGCTCGTCTCTGATGAAAGATCAAGTCAGTAGACATTAAATAACATATAGATGAATATGACAAATTGTGTGTGCCCTGTGGTATTACTGAACTACAGGTTTGTCGCAATACGCCGCGCATCCGTGATACAGACCACCTGTTTCTTGAACTTCCTAAATTGAAGGATAGATTAGAAGAATATATCGGTCGAATGTCAGTAGCTGGAGGCTGGAGTCAGAATGCTATCCAAGTGACTTATGCTTGGCTTAGAGAAGGGCTGAAGCAGCGCTGTATCACTAGAGATTTGAAGTGGGGAGTTCCTGTTCCACATGAGAAGTTTAAGGAAAAGGTGAGTCAATATAATTGTGTGTGAAAGTGTTGTAAAGAGGATTGAAGAACAATAAAGCAGAATAATATTTAGAATAACAATCCAAAGGAGTAAACCCTACAGAAGATAATTTCTTCTGTTCCCAACGCAATAGCGTTGTTCTATTTCTAAAATCAAAACCTAACCGCCTTCTCTCCTACTGATAGAAACCCTTTTATTCTGAAAATAAGAAAAGCCCATGGACTATCACTACTTAACTGAATTGAATAACAAGTAAATAAAAATAATTAATTAAGCGTAAAACGGTTGTCTAACAGAAAGATATAAGCCATCGAGCACTTTCTTTCTCTTGGAATGATCAATTTGTGGTTCAGTGACATAGTTGCTACTGATTAATCGTGGTTTCTAACGGCATACTATGTTCTGCTTGCAATTTCTCTGTTAGGTGTTCTACGTATGGTTTGATGCACCTATTGGATATGTCTCTATCACTTCATGCTACACGCCAGAATGGGAGAAGTGGTGGAAGAACCCTGAAAATGTGGAGCTATACCAGTTCATGGGCAAGGATAATGTTCCTTTTCATACAGTGAGTCGATTAAAATCTAACTCTTTGCAACTTTGCATTTTATTAAGATTAGTGCACGACTATTTGGGTAATTATGAATTGCTGATACATACATATGCTGTCATCTATTCCCTATTTTCTTTCTTCCCCGGGGGTGCCAGTTGGAAATTAATACTCCCTTTTTTGTTTGTTATATTCTTTGTTCAGGTGATATTCCCCTCCACTCTTCTTGGGACTGGTGAAAACTGGACTATGATGAAAACTATCAGTGTTACAGAATACTTGAACTATGAAGCAGGTTAGGTGATATGGACAAACTTATTAAATGCATGCAACTAGAGGAACACCTTCACTTTGAGTGTCATTTATTGGCTGAAGTTTCATTTTGGAAATGTCTTCTTCAGGGAAGTTCTCAAAGAGCAAGGGTGTCGGAGTCTTTGGAAATGATGCGAAGGACACTAATATTCCTGTGGAGGTGTGGAGATACTATCTTCTGACAAATAGACCAGAGGCAAGCTCTTTATGATCTTCTTTTTTATGTCCATCCCCACCTCATCAACCATCCCCTTGCGCAGTAACTGATAGAAACATTTATTATAATGATTAGTACAAACTCATAATTTCAGGTCTCAGACACTTTATTCACATGGTCTGACTTGCAAGCAAAGCTGAATAGTGAGCTGCTGAGCAATCTTGGAAATTTTGTCAACCGAGTCTTGAGTTTTATTGCAAAAGACACAGGTCAGTTCAGTAATCTTGTTATCAATCTTTAAGATAATATTTCATTATTGGTTACTATATCCCTGCTGTCTTAAGTGTATCGGAGTGATCTCTTGAACAAGGCTCAAAGCAAATCAGGACTAACTTGTTAAAAAACAGAGGCCTTATGATGATTGCAAATAGCCAAAATACCTGCTATGCAATTTTGAGTTTTCTATCGTTAATCGTTACATTCCACCCATTCAGTCAAAAAGATGGAAACAGGCCCGTATTCATTGCCTCTGACAGTCTGATGCACAAAACTTGAAAGTTGTAGAATCGACTTCAGTAAATATGGTGCATTCGATTATAACTTTTCCATGGAAGAGAAAACGAAAGGCGACACTGTATTTATAAATAATGTGTCTGTCTGTATAACTACTCAGTTTACCTCTCAATGATTATTTTCTCTTGTGAAGTTTCTTAATAGATTGTGAGACTAGACACTGAATGGTAGGATGGATAAAAGAAAAATCGATATTAGAATTTATATTGTTATCCTCCATTTATTTCTCATTTTCTCAACTTCGCTTCAGTCATGATTGTGCTGTTTTTTTCAGTTTCACCAGCAATTCAGGTTTAATAAATCAAAGTTTTTGTTCTATTAAATTAGTAGTTCTAAATTAATTCATAATATAGTGTTTATTGCAATTTTTCTCCCTTGAGAGTCTATAATCGGTAACATGACCCGGCCTGGTCAGTACCTAGCCGGGCTCTTTTTTTTGTTCCAACAAATTCAAATTATATTATAGATAAATAATGATTTATCTTTTTTGAAAACAAAAAAGACTTTTATTTAAGAACTTGGCGACATTCATGAAGTGTTCTTTCATAAGTCTTCTTCTAAACCTATTGAATTGCATGACATAACTAATCATAAACTCAAAATCATTTCGTGGTTTGACGTTTTGATTTCTTTATGATGACTTGTCTGAAATTCTCATCTAACAGTCCTGCTGAATAATGCAATAGTAGCTGGTCAAAAATTGTCTCTACTTATTTAGAAAATCTTTGATGAACCTTGCAACCAAGGAATGGAATCTGAGCCAAAAAAGCTCATACTCGTACTGGATTTTGGAGAAGAAAATGATTTTTGCCAAACAAAACATTAGTATCTTAATTAGTTCTAGGTTATCAACTTAGGGTACAGAATCCTAGTTATTGTCTCATTCTCTTGTTCGGTTTTTTGGATATGCCATATGGTCAAGTCCATATGTTCAATCTGTATATAAAGGTGATCGTCATTCTAAAGTTCAGTTTCAACAAGATGCTTAGTATTTGTATCTTCATCATTTTCAGCTTCAGGATATGGTTCTGTCATTCCGGATGCCCCGGGTGCAGATTCTCATTCATTGACTAAAGCATTGGGAGACATAGTTGGTAGTTATGTAGAACAGTATATAGAAGCAATGGAGAAGGTAATCAGTGCATGACGTTGCTTAAGTTCTTATAGTACAATATATACCCAGAAATACACCATGGGTAACTTTTCCAATGGTATTAAATGTAGGTGAAGCTGAAGCAAGGGTTGAAGATTGCTATGAGTATATCTGGTGAAGGCAATACTTATTTGCAAGTATGCAAGCCTATATTTCCTTTGCACCTCTTCTGTTTTTGAAGTATTGGTGTTTAATTTGCTAAGTACTAACTATGCTACAGCATGTTAGAACATGTCAGAAATAGAAGAACAAGACTTAATGTTTCATGTTAATTGTTTAGAAAAGCCAATTTTGGAAGCTTTACAAGGAGGATCGACCTTCGTGTTCTGTGGTCATGAAAACATCAACTGGATTAGTGTATCTTCTTGCATGCCTTTTAGAGCCTTTTATGCCCTCGGTCACCCTTGAGGTAATTTAGAATATTAAGTCCTGCAAATTTCATCTCAAGGTTATGATGCTAGAACTAGCATTGATAGCTCATTTTATTTGGTGATGATTTAGGCCCTTGTCTGTGTAGGTACTTAAGCAGCTCAACTTGCCACTTGAAGCTCAAATTTCATTTTCTGATGAAAAAGGTGATGTCGAAAGGGCTAGAAGACCTTGGGAGATCATGCCTGCTCACCATAGAATTGGAACCCCGGCACCATTGTTCAAAGAATTGGTACATCTTCATCTTGACGCTGTTTATTTGTTTCTATCAATTCCCAGCAGTGCTTAAGTGAGAATTTCCATTGCTTTGGGTGACTATTTATTGCTGTGCACCTAATATGCAGAAAGATGAGGAAGTAGATTTCTTCAGAGAAAAATTTGCTGGAAGTCAAGCTGATAGGATTGTGAAAGCTGAAGCTGAAGCAAAGAAAATTAGTGATAAACTTAAGGAAGCAAAAATATCAGGTTGTCTTCACTGTTCTCTGTGCATGCAGATGTGTATGTTACCATGCATTTATTTTCTCTCATAATTTAATGATTTGATCAAAGCTGCCTTGTTCAGGACTAACATTGAAACTGATTGTGTCTTATGATGTATATTGTGAGAGGGGCATCCTAATAAGATGAGTGGAAGTGAATTGCTTTTGTCAAATATGTCTGACACAGATACTCGTATACTACTAGTGCAATAGTGCTATATGACTGTCTTCAGTAGGTGTCAAATTTGTTTGCAACCATTTTCATGAATTTAGTTTTAAGAGTGATGGAACAAGAATTTTTTATGAATCCATATATTAGTTTGGAGTGATCCACTCTAGGCCTTGGCTCCAACTTTCTCTTCCTAGTTTTCTGTTACTCTGATCAGATCTGATGCATCCCGGCTTAGAAGATATTCAATGTCAGGGAGACTTTGGAGCCATATTGCTATAGGATATATGGTAGATAATTATATATATCATGATAAAGCATTCTTCTTATAGTGTCATTGCGTTGCCAATTTTGTGCAGAAGCTTCAGACATAATCCCCAGTACATACTAAGCTCAAAATACTAATAACTAATAAGATGTTCTTATTTCTGTAACTTGTCAAATGCCAGTGATAAAGTTGTTGGATTTTTGTGTGCATGTGCAATAAATTTAGAAGTGATGTTCTATTGAATGGGATTGAATATTTACTGCATCAGATGCAAACTTACTGATAATTTTTTTAGAGATGTAGAGCATTCTGAGAAGCTTACAAGCACATTTTGTTGGTTTTTGAGTGAGAATGGCATCAATTTCTCTCTGACCTTATCATCATTTTCTGTAGATGGTAAGAAGGATAAAACCAAAAAGTCTGCAGCAAGCAAGCCCAAGGTCTCAGCTCCGGCTGATGCTGAGATTTCCATTAGTAGACTAGATATTCGAGTTGGTCTCATTACAAAGGCTCAGAAACATCCGGATGCGGATTCTCTATATGTTGAAGAGATTGATGTTGGTGAACCACAGCCTCGCACTGTTGTCAGTGGCCTCGTCAAGTATATACCCCTTGAAGAAATGCAGGTACCCCCAACTATTGCAGTTTCATGTTTATGTCCAATTATATATATATATATATATATATATATAGATATATATTATTTATCCACTTCCAATTGAAATGCACTTGCTCAACGGTGTCTTCTGTATTAGAATCGGAAAGTTTGCGTTCTCTGCAACCTCAAGCCAGCTGCCATGAGGGGCATAAAGTCTCAAGCAATGGTTCTTGCAGCTTCTAATAGTGATCACACTAAGGTGAGCAACCATTTATGCTATCTATGTGTAATCAGCAAATCCATTCAATAGTAGTAATTTGAAGAATTTTTCATATCAAGATTAGAGTAAGTTGACAATAGGTTGGGAATACCTTGTTATAGGAGCCCCCTTTTGTGACTACCTTACAGTATCATACTCACTTGAGGTAACATAAATGTTGTCTTAACTGACTCGGTACTTTAGGGGGCTGTTTGCTTTGTGTGATAGATTAGATTGATAAGATATACGATTGAGCATCTGAAGGTGTAGACGATCAATGTTCAAAATTAATCAATCTAATGGTAATTGTATATATCTACCCTTTAACCCGAAGCATATGTGCCCCAGATGGTTAATCCTTGTCCCTACTTTCTTAAGTTGAGCTCTAGTTGTTCCAACTGTGCTGTTTTAGGTCTGACTGATAGTTCTTTTGGTTGAGTGACAATTCTGGGGAAGTACTGTCTTACTGGGCATATATATGAAAACAGATTGTGAGAATATCAAATGAAATAAAATTGTCAAACTTTCTTTGTTAGGTGGAGTTGGTCGAACCTCCCCAAGGAGCTGTCGTTGGTGAAAGAGTGACGTTCCCAGGGTTCGAAGGCTTGCCAGATGATGTCTTAAACCCTAAGAAGAAGGTGTGGGAAACACTTCAAGTGGATTTGCATACTGATAAGGAGTTGGTGGCTTGCTATAAAGATTTGCCATTTACAACCTCAGCAGGTATTTGCAAAGTTTCATCAATCAGTGAAGGTTCGATTCGATAGATCAACGTTACAAATCATTTCCTTGAATTTCTGAGATTTTGACCCGTTGATACTCAAAATGTTCCATTGCTGAAGAGTGTGAGGAACTAAATATTTATTTGTTGCCTGATTAAAGTGGATAGGAGTTCTTACAAATTTCTTTCTGTATGTGTTGTGATATTATAGTATCTATTTCCCCTTGGATTTTGCTGGATGAAGGGCATTTGATTAATGGTTCTGTTCTGAAAGTCAATATTGTTGGCCTACTATTTTCAGTGTTACTAAAATTTGAACTCCAATGTTATCATCAAATTGGACAAACTTAAATAGTGGCATTCTCCCAATTATTCGATTTCTAGTATTTTTTTATTATGATTATTATTTATTATTTTTGTTAAAATTGCCTTTTCTTTTGTTTTTGAGGAAATTAAAGTAGATCTGACAGTTGTATGGTAGTCGTCCTTGACAGTATTTACAAATGTCGGTAACCACTAAAAATTATCTATCATATACTCCTTTATTTAGTGTTAATCAACCTTTATTTTCTCTAATTATTTCCATACATGGAAACAAGATGAATTGGGTGAGACGGCCCAAAAAAAAAATCAAGGCGAAACCAATGAGACGGAGGGAGTATATATATATATATATATATATATATATATATATATATATATATATATATATATATCTAGTACCCTAATCTGTATATGGACTGGTTTTTTTTGTCGACCAACGACTGCCGCAGAAAATAATTTTTTTGAAATATTTTAACATCAGAACAAACAATGTCTTGATCATGATTCATGAAGGTAAGATAGAGTTATAGGGGTGAAATCTTATGGGTACCACTATTAATCTTGAGAATTAGGAACCAATCTTGGCCCTTAATTTTTAAAAATCGTGTGGCTGCCATATAATCAGTTTTCAAAGTGCATTTAATCAGTTTCATGATTAAACCGCATTTCGTTTGAAATCAGGGGTAGTATAGTAAATTTTGTTAATTTATCAGTTTAATCCACTTTGATTCACGCACTCACTTTTACTGTTTTCTCAAAAGATTTAGATTTCCTTCCACCGACTCAAAATTTAATGCTTATAAACTTCTTCTGGTTTCTAAAATCGTGAATATATCTATTCCTCATTAGAATTGGATATCGTATCAATGCTTATAACTTTCCGATTGTTGCTTATTTATAATAGTATCAATGCTTGATTAGTTGTAACCATGCAGAACCTTGATGCTTTATTAGTTTTCTTATTTTGCGTATTATAAGGTTATTAAATATAAAGTGTATTTATAGATTAGAATTCAAGGTTCATATATCTTTAAAATGCTTAAATTGTTTTTCATGTATGCTTACTTAATTTTCTTATATTGCTCAAATTCAATTTTCAGTATCTACAAGTAAAAGTTTATTTAATGCTTAAATAATTATTATAGGATGCTTAAAGCCTTAACTTATTTTCAATCATGCTTATTTAAATATGAAATTGAGTGTTATTAGTGGTTTTTCGGAAAATAGACCCTAGCCTTGGAATAAACCTTTAGGGTTTAGAGTCTAGGGTCTAATGTCCGGGTTTTGACATGCTTATTCATGCTTTTTTAGTGCCTATTTCATGTTTTTTTAGTCTCGATTTCATGCTTTTTACTGTTAATTATTAGTGTTTTTGCGTATTATTAGTAATTTTTCAGAAACTAGACCATAGCCTTGGAATAAACCCTTAGGGGGTTTATTATCTAGTGTCTAGCTTTTGATAGTTTGGGGTGTTATTAGTGGTTTTCCGAAAACTAGACTTTAGCCCTGGAATAAACCCTAAACCCTAAGAGTTTATTCCAGAAAAAAAAAATTGAAATAACAATAAAAAAGCATTAAAAAAGCACGAATAAGCATGCCAAAATCAGGACACTAGACCTTAAACCCTAAACCATAAGGGTTTATTCCAGGGCTATGGTCTAGTTTCCGGAAAACCACTAATAATACCCAAAACCACCAAAAGCCGGACACTAGATAATAAACCCCCTAAGGGTTTATTGCAGGGTAGTTTCAAAAAAAACCACTAATAACACAAAAATAAACACTAATAATAGTAAAAAAACATGAAATCAATACTAAAAAACATGAAATAGACATTAAAAAGCATTAAAAAGCCATAAAAATACATGCCAAAACCCGGACACTAGACCCTAAACCCAAAAAGTTTATTCCAGAGCTAGGGTCTAGTTTCCGGAAAACCATTAATAACATCCAAAACCACCAAAATCCGAACACTAAATAATAAATCCCCTAAGAGGTTTATTATAGGACTAGGGTCTAGTTTTCGTACTTTGCTTATTTATAAGAAACTTGATGCTTATTAGAAGTCGATTTAATGCTTTTAATATTAATATAGTACACTTGGAATTATTTGAAAAACCCATAATTGCATCTTAAAAAAAGAAATACTACGCATAAAAAAAATGAAGATTTAGATTTAGATCAAAAGGGGAGGGAAAAAAACATATGCTTATTAAATAAGATGCATAAAAAAGAAATGAAAGAGATAAAAAAGAAAAAAAGAAAATCAAACGAAAAAATAATATAATCATTAATGGAAAGCAAACTTTATAACTAATAAAACTATCACTAAAGAAGTTTAAAAAAAAAAAACAATATATGAAATCAATATGACTTTTTTGGCTAGGGTCTAGTTTTCAAAAAACCATTAATAATATTTAAAACCACCAAAACCCAGACACTAAATAAATAGATCCCTTAGGGGGTTTATTCTAGGACTAGGGTCTATTAAGTCGTGTTTTTATTCTATACCATGGGATCTATGTGTTATAATTTACGCAGAAATTAGATGATTGGTTTTTTATTTGCTTTTTTTTACGATTTTTGGACGTTTTAAAATATATTTTTAGAGTTTCATGCTTGTCGCTTTAATTTTTAATGCTTATTTTATTATTACGATGTGCACACACTTTATAGTATTTTTTTTCTTGTTTTATCTTGTGAATTCAGATTTCAGGCTTTTTGAAAGTTGATTTCTTGCTTCGTATAAAACATAATTTTATATATAAGCATACATGAAAAATAAATTAAGCATTTTAGCATTTGTAAAAAAGCATAGTTTCATATATAAATAAGTATAATTGTAAAAAAGCATAATTTCATACATAAAAAAGCATAAGAAGATTATACTCTAAGCATACAGGAAAATAAATTAAGCATTTTAATATTCGTAAAAAATATAATTTCATATCTAAATGAGCATGATTTAATATATATATATATATATATATATATATATATAGAGCATGAAATAATTACAGTTCAAGCATAAAAAAGTAAATTAACAATTTTAAGATTTAGTGATATAAAGAATAATTTGTTATTATAAAAAACATGATTTTATATAAAAAAAACATGAAAAGATCATAGTTCAAACATACGAAAAGGTGATATAAAGCACAACTTTTGAAAAAAATAATATCAAATCTAAATAAACATAATTGTATGACACCGCCATGTTAATCGTCAGTCATGGGTACATAACTAAACCCTACTAAAAAAAACTAAATCCTAAATAAAAAATTCATTGACATGACACCGCCACGTTAATCGTAGGCACATTAAGTGTGCCTATGGTGGGTAGGGGAGCATTACTTATAAGTATAATATATTAAGAATTTTGATGTAAAATGTCATGTGCATATAGATTTAAAAAATTTAGAGATCATCATTCCAAAATTATGATTTATACTTTGATTTTTCAAGACATTCATCATGCATGTAGTAGAAAAATAGATTTAGTAATGATATTATTTTTCAGACAGTTTCGTTTTGATGCTAGCCTTCCGTTGTTTGGTTCAATCATTTGAATGTTTCATTTGTTGAAAGTTGTATGTATTTTTAAATTAATATTTTTTAAGTAGTTATATTTTTTTTCAAAAAGTCTCCTGTTTTTTTGGTCAACTGTTCCAAGGGATAATATTTGTTATATTACATTTCTCAAGTCAAGTGGTTATATTTATTTTGAATATGAAGCCGCCCGTTGTTTGAATTATCTATCGGAAATATAATATTTCTCTCACACCATCTTTTATCATACGTTCATTATGCTTTTTGTTTTTTATTTTAATCAAAGACTTGGTATTATTCTTTGTCAAGAAATACTAATCATTTTCTCTTATGATATTGAATATTTGGATCCTTGCTTTTCAATATTTGACATTTTGTACTACGAATAACACTCATTGCTATAAGCAGATAGCACCCTAACACGAAAGGAAAAACGCCTCTGAATCACAGATTCAGACTTCGACCACAACAAGACTAAGTAAAAGTTTTATTGAAATACACGCTCTACCCAAACCCAGAAAACTTACAGATGCAAGCACTCAAAGACTCACGCTCTTTCTCACAAATCTTGCAGAAGCAAGAACACACAAACTCTCAATATAATTCTCAGAAGCGGCAGCCTGCAATTGTCCATCTCCTGCTCTATATATACTTCATAAGATTTGCAAGATTCAGCCCTAGAAGATCTCCAACATATCTTCTCCATATTATTTTCCTTATCTTTTCAAAATAAATAATTCGAATAAATAAATTCGTATTAATTCAGAATGCAATTAATCGTGAGCAACACAACGGAATTAATCCTACATAAATCACCAACCATATGTGGTGTATTGCGTGCAACCCATGCAATAACACTTTTGGTTGGGACTGATTATGTTTGAGCGACAATACTGGGGAAGCATTACTGGGAGTATATATGAAAACAGATTGTGAAAATATCAAATGAAATAAAATTGTCAAACTTTCTTTGTTAGGTGGTGTCGGTCGAACCTCCCCAAGGAGCTGTTGTTGGTGAAAGAGTGACGTTTCAGGGTTCGAAGGCTTGCCAGATGATGTCTTAAACCCTAAGAAGAAGGTGTGGGAAACACTTCAAGTGGATCTGCATACTGATAAAGAGTTGGTGGCTTGCTATAAAGATTTGCCATTTACAACCTCAGCAGGTATTTGCAAGGTTTCATCAATCAGTGAAGGTTCGATTCGATAGATCAACGATACAAATCATTTCTTTGAATTCTTGAGATTTTGACCCGTTGATACTCAAAATGTTCCATTGCTGAAGAGTGTAAGGAACTAAATATTTATTTGTTGTCTGATTAAAGTGGATAGGAGATCTTACAAATTTTTTTCTGTATGTGTTGAAATATTATAGTATCTATTTCACCTTGGATTTTGCTGGATGAAAAGTTTAGTTGCAGTTGATTAATTAATTGTTTTGTTTTGAAAGTTAATAATGTTGGCATACTATTTTCAGTATTATTAAGATTTCACGATTAAATCATACTCCCTCCATCCCATTTAAATTGGCTTGTTTCTTTTCGGGAAAGAATTTTAGGAGAATGTGTGTAGAGATAAAATGTAGTATTTAATATTTTAATGCAAATTTCATTGTTTTAAAATTAAAGCATCATAAATGCATAAAAACATATTGATGTCTAATCTTAAATGAAAGATCGTTCCAAGACTTTTAATTTGATATAAAAATCATAAAAATTGGAGAACAATCGAACAAGTTAGGATAATTTAAATTTTTAGGAATTAAATCATATTGGAATACGTGCTCAAAGGTAAGTGGATGATGGGGTGATTAATAATGAGTAATTCTTTCCCTTTTAGGAAACAAGTCAATTCCTGTAGGACGACCCGATTAAGAAAACATGTCTATTGAAATAGGACGGATGGAGTAATTAGATACTAAATCATGCAAACCCTCAACATTGGGATTTCTATGTTCAGTTAATTTGAAATTTAATTAGTGTTTATTTCATAGTGTATATTCTAATAAATTTAATTACTGTGTAATTTATATATTCTGGTGTGTTAATGGAGTATTGACTAGTTGTTTACTTTCACGCCATTCTTTTTTAATTAAATTTGAAGGGAATGATTGTTAGCAACAAATAAGTTTTATACTACTCCGTCCACGATCTTTTGACCATATTACTATATTGGGACGTCTACAATCTTTAGACCTTTTTATTTTTGGTAGTAGGCCCCACAATAAAAATACTTTAACATTTATACTTTAACACTTTAATACAACTAAAAATGTTAGATGAACCTACAATTATTCAACTTTAACACTTTAACTTATTAACATATCATCAAAACACATTAAATTCCGTGTTGAAATTTTTTGGTATAAAGATCATGGGCATGGGCCGAGGGAGTAGTGATTATGTTTTGTTACGTTGACTAGTTCTTCGACCGAATACCCGAAAATAAATTAAAAATAATTCAATATTGAACTATAAGTGAAATCAAAAGAATACACAAAAACTATTTGTTACTCCATAATATATAAAATTCAAATAATCAGGGATTTGATCAAACCCAGTGTTTACTGCATCAACGCGCAAACTAGGGGTGTAAACGAATCGAATCGAATCGAATATCACACTATTCGAATCGAATTTGTTAAATTTTTCGCGAATTCGAATATTATGCAAATTATGAAATCCGAATTGTATTCGAATTCTCAAATAATTTAACGAATCCAAATTGAATAGCGAATCGCTTAGATTCTATATATTCAATTTTTTAGTATATTATAATTATAAGCAACAATCTGTCACGCCCCGATTCTCGAAGGAGGAGGAAATCGTGAATTAGGGCGTGACTGAGGTTGGAGAAAAGAGGCGGGGAAAGAAAGGGGGACTTTATCTTATATAAATAAACTGGATAATGTGCCCAAAAAATTTGACAACATTTCCCTTATGAAAGGAGGGAACCTAAATTGAATATGGCAAGAGACAAAAAAGATATACATTCATTCATAGCGTAAGGATCGTTTTTAAGTTCAAATGGGTCAATCGTAGATACAAAGGATAGACTTTATATATGAAAGGATGTTAAAGAGTCTAAGCTCTTATCAAAAAAACATAACAACTTCAAGGAACAAAGTTAATAGTTGAACACAAAAGATGAGCAACTAGCGGAAGCTTATTGACAAAAGGAGAACCCTCGCCTCAGCTCTTCCCCGCCAGCACTGTCTGTTCAACCTGAAAATATTTGGAAAATATTTGGGCTAAGTACTAATGTACTCAGTGGGCTTGACATTTGATATACAGTTTATCAAAAACAAAATACAGTTTATCCATTATCATAGGACATAACCTGGAAGGTTTTGTAAAAGAAAATACATCCAAGTATGTCAAAATATCATCATTGTTTTTAGCGCGCATTTGTCACACTCTATAGTTACTCTTACTGTGACCCTGGACCTCTAGCCACTGTCGGGTCCATTAACATTCATTTTGGACTTCGGGTCGAAACCCATAGAGTCCCATTCATCGATAGTACACGAGAGAGATCAACCAATCGCAATACTATCAGGGTGTATACACAGTTCAAAGTTAGTGTTTAAGACTGAACTAAGAACCTCGATCGATTAGTTTCAGAGCATTAAACGTGTAGAGCGCACAAGAACATTTTATGGATAAACAGTTTTCATTTTGTAAATATCAGAGCATAGCATAACTCAAAATATATTTGGAAGTAAAGCCCACCTTGATGGAATAATTCCGTAGATAAATAACACAACTCAGTTCCGGTGATTATTGATCTTCTCCAAAAGGTCCTACAAGAAGGTCTAAACTTAAAGGTATTCCAAGCTTAAACTCCAAACAAAATACGGGATGACTAAATCCTAGACTCGCTATGCCCGGGTTTTGAAAAATTAAACATTTATATCGAATATCATTCCACAAATACAATAATATTTTATACTTAGCGCTTCATCTTAACTAAAACATAAATCATGCTTCCAAACTAACAATCTTTACGCACAAGGAGAACAATAGGAATTCTATGCTTATACTAGAATTTAGATTACAAATTCTCAAATTTCTACTAATATAATCATGCGTCATTACCTTAAATGCAAAAGCCTATTAAGAGTTTTAGTTGATCTTCCATTAATCTAAGTAGACGTATGTATATGTATATTCAACAGCAAAACAAAACTCATCTTTAAAAATACTATATACATGACTACTCCTCTTTCACCAAAATAAAATATATAAAGAAGGTTTGCATTTCAAATTCAGCATTTGAGAAGAAAAAGAACATGAGAAGATTATCAACGAGGCATATATGTACACATACGTTTATATCTCCATATAGATATGGCAGCAAAACAAAATAAATAACTCAGCTTTAAGAATTATCTGCATATGGCCTACTCATTAATTATCCATCACATTAGCATGCTCCTTTTTATAAGCAAATTTTTAAAACTGAAACCTCTTCACTACAACAACATTTTAGAATAAATCCAACACATCTCCTTCCTCATTATACAAGTAAAGCATTCAAACAAAGCTTTAAGGTATAAAAACTCCCTAAATAAAATAAGAATACTTCCCCTTTAAAATCCCAAAGTGACCGACTTCTCCAAGGGAAAAAAAGGAAGAGAACTGAAACCTTTATTAATCTCCTTCTTCTAACAAGAATTTCGGTAGTGATAGGATGTGGCCCAGAGGCCCAAGATCAGCTCGGCCCACCCAGATTGAAGCCCAATAACAAGTCAACAAAATCAGTCAACTGCCCCACGATTTCTCAACCATCCGCGATGATCAGAGTACGGACGGACATGCGAGAGCAGCATCCATGAATCACCCGTGACCTCAATTCTCTATAAAGAGAGCTATTTTGTAAGATAAGGGGGAGGCCACTGTATTTTTACTAGCAGGAGAGACTTCAATATAAACATTCTCTTTTCCCTCCGTGGACGTAGATCTACCCATAGATCGAACCACGTAAATTCTTGTGTTCTTATCTTTCTATAAATCTCACCATCACAAAAACACCCCAAAATCCACGATCGATCAGGTAGCAATCCTATTTCTTCTTCGTTCTTCTTCTATTTCCTTTCTTTCGCTATTTCTCTATCTAAAGCTCTCACATATTTTGCAGCAGTTTGATAAAAAAAAAAGAATGAGGGAAAGCAAAGGGACTTAATCGATTTTGGGGGTAGTAGTAGTAAATAGAAGATGTGTCCTGTTTAAAACCAAGTACTCATTTGTGGTAAAAATAAATACTACGATGAAAAATGGCTTCTAAGTGAAAATAAGGAATAAAAATAAAAAGGCTAACTAATAGGTATATCTTCAAATTCCTTCTTTTCCTACACTCACGTATGCATGCATATACATATTATATAATACAAGTATAACAATTAGGCCACTTTACTGAATACATAGTCAAGTAATATTGTACTACTCATTATTATAATTAGTAGCTTACGAAATTTCATAAGCACACTTGCAGTATTTGAATGAATAAAGTAAAACACAATTAATTAAAATAATTTACATATTCCATATAACATGATTAAAAAAAAACTACATTGGAAATTTTAAAAGCATTTTCTTCTCCGGGCACGAGTTATCTTAAATAAAATCCTTAATTTTGTCGTAAAATTTAACGGGAAATAAATGGGGTATTACACAATCATTTTAAATGAACGATTTAGATATGATCCGTACTTGAACTATTCGATTGAATAATAACATAAATTAATAGGTTGAGTTTTGAGCTATGAAATATACAAGCATTTAAGAACTAAACTCCTAAATAGACTTATAAAATTACTATGTATAAAACTCCTTCCGTCTTACTTCGTTAGTCACATAGATCAAAAATAAGAAAAGAAAAGATGCCAGAGTGATTCTTGATTAATCTGTTTAGTTTATTGAATTTTCTTGTATTGTCATTTTATTTCCTTTCATTTTAGTAATTAATAAAAAAATTAATGGCTGGACTTTGAGCCATGAGTTTTTAAATTACTTAAGAAATTAGTAGTTTTTAATTGGGCTTGATAATTATCATATACTACTATCATATGATCTATTACCTATATATATATATATATGATAGTGAATGGTTCTTATGCTAAAAAGTTTCCATGTGAGAAATGAGAATAAATCTCAATCATCGATCAAATGTAAATCAGTGGCTGCGATTTAACATCTCAATAAGTATGCAAGGATTAATTAGTTTCTTAAAACCATTTGGAGGGCAATTTTGGTAGATTTTATCTATGGGGATCCCATAAAATCTTCCAATTCCGAAATTAGCGCAGCCTTCATTTTCTTCTTCTAATATTTTTTTAATGTTTTATCCAACGTTCACTCACTGTTTTTTAATGTATTCAATGTACATTTAATAGTGTAGAACATGTTTTATTGTTTTTATCATGAAACATCATCATATATTATGCTTCTAGTTTCACTGTTGTATGCTTAAATGTGCACAGTTGTATGCTTAAAGTCCCTATTTCAATTTATATCCATAATTCAAAAGTAAATTTAGAATATATAATACCAAAATACAGTTAAAAATTGTTTAGTTATGTTGTTTAAAAAAAAATTGTTTAGTTTAGTTTACGAATTCATATGCTTAATACTAAATAAAATCATATTGACATTGTGAATTTATATGCTTAATATTTAATAAATCCATGCTTAACATTACAAATTCATATGCTTGATACTAGATTTATAAAGTCATGCTTAACATTACAAATTTGTATGCTTAATACTAGATAAAATCATACTTAACATTACAAAATTGCTTGCTTAATACGTACTAGATAAAATCATGCTTAACATTACAAATTCGTATGCTTAATACTAGATAAAATGATGCTTAACATTACAAATTTGTATGCTTAATATTAGATAAAATTATATTTAACATTACAAACTAATATGCTTAATATTAGATAAAACTATGCTTATAATATACGTAGTAATATTTACTTCGCTGATAGAAATTTTGAAAAAAAAAATATTAAAGAAGCAGAAGAAAATGAAGAAAGAAGAAATAAATTATGAATTCAGATATAAGCTAGGCCATACGTAATTTAAATAGAGAGAGAGACAATAAATTAATCCCTTAATTGTAGGAAGTTAAGATATTATTGTATGACTATAATATCCTCATGCTAATTGTAACCGCCAAATTATATATATTTATATTAAATAATTGACAGCCATTGATTTATCAAATTAGATGGATGAGATTTATTTCTAATTCTCACATGGGGACATGATCCATCATATATATATATTTAAAAGAATATTTACGAATATCGAATCAAATATCATAATTTTTTTATTTGTATTTGAATATTAATCGAATCATAAAAAATATTTATTTTCAAATTCGAATCGTAAAATATCGAATACGAATCGGGCTAATCGAATACGAATCACAAATCGAATCAAAATTATTTGATTCGTTTACAACCCTATGCGCAATCCCCAATTATTCGATTTCTAGTAGCTTAATTGATTTTCGACATATTTAGGCTTTCTAACTTCTTTTTTTTTTTTTCCTTTTAATCGCATTTTCTTTTCTTTTTGAGGAAAGTAGACCTGACAGTTGTATGGTAGTCGTCCTTCACAGTATTTACAAATGTCGGTAACCACTAAAAATATCTTCTATTATGCATGCATATTTATAATTTCATATATGGACTGAATTTCTTGTCGACCAACGACTGCCACAGAAAATAAATTTTGAAATAATTTAACATCAGAATTAATAATGTTTTGATCATGAAAGGTTTATATTAAAAAAAAGAAAAATCTATATAGGAGTGTTAAAAAAAAATTACTCCTACTATATTCCACACATAAATAGACAAAGCCACGTGTCAGCTTGAGTCTGAATGATTTTCTATATATAAAAAGAGTGGAAAATCCACATCATAGTATTAATTTACAGCTACAAATGGTTTCCAGAAGAGTTTCATATGTCCTCTCAAAAAAACAAAAATAAAAAAAAGAAGAGTTTTATATATGGTTCTTTTCTTAGCAATGTTTCTTATCTCCTCGGAGATTACAGAGGCTAGAGAACGCATGACTGAAACGTACAACTGTAAGAACTTTTTTTTTTTTTTTTAATAATGTCAAAAATTAATGATCGAACTAATTTTATCATCTCACCCCTTAATAGTTGGATGTGGATATTGATTATTTTGGTTCTTTCAACGAGTTTGAACATATTTTTGCCTTTTGCACATCATTTCCCCATCTAGACTTTTAAACTATTGAAAACAAGGCCTCTTTTCATGCCGTTAGTACCGTTTGAAGGAACAATATATGAAGTTAATGAGATCATCGTTGCCTATTTTCTCTAGTTCGATAGTTTGGGTATCACATGAGATCCTCTATTCTATTTTAGTGTACTACTTATTATTTTCTTGATTTTGCTTCATTTTTTTTTTTTTCAATTTTTCAATATAATGGTTTAGTCAAACTATACAGTAATTGACCAGGTTTCTCTACTAATTAGAGTTCATGATTTATCTTTTTATCATTTAATTTCATATTTATTAGTTAAAGAAATAAGATTAAATGCTACAAAATAATTAGGCAGAATATAAAATAACCACTTATGTTAGTAAAAATTAAATAAGACACTAACTTAAAAACATATAAATTTTAGTCATTTTCAATGTGTTGAGACAAGATAACCCTTATTAGTATTACCGATCTTCTAAAAACAACGAAAAATACAAAATTCAAAATTAGAACCCAAAACCGCAACATTGAAATTGAGAAAATCATTCCTCATGAAATATAGCCACCTTCGCGGCTGTGTTTACAAAACCAAACATCATCTCCGCCGAAAGCTTTGCGTCAAGCCGCCGGTCGCACCTAATCGCAAAAGATGGCATCGCGCCGCCATTCCCGCCGTCGACTGCCATTCATAGTCAAGGACAAGCCCGCTGCTCACCATAATTCAGCAGATACTCCTGATTTCGGCAGTGAAGAAGAAATTCCGATGGACCAGCACGATCTGGGCTTGAACATATCTAAGCCTCGATTGGTTCGGTTGAGATCTCTTCGGCCCTCTCCAATATTACGCTCGTTAAATTTGAAATGTTAGGCTCGATCGAGTCATTTCGGGTGCGATCGAGCCGTAACAACTCGATCGGGCATCGTTGGCTCGTTCGAGTCCGAACCAGATGAATTGAGATTGAAGCTTCGTTTGGCTCGATCGAGCAGCCATGGTCTCGATCGAGCATCAATGGGTTCGATCGAGCCCATAAAGTCCGGTCGAGACTGGCTCGATCGAGTTGTTGAGGGATCGATCGAGCAACTTTGTGCTGGATAGAGTCTGTCTTCTTCGATCGAGACTGCAAAAAAACAGCAAAAAAAAAAAAAAAAAAGAGAAAAAGAAGCAGCAGCGGCTGCGCATGAAGAAGGGGAAAAAGAGAGAGGGAGAAGGAGAAGAGAGGTGGGGATGGGGTTAGAGGGACGGGGCAAGAGAATTAGAATGAAAGAAAAAGAAAAAAAAAAATAAGAAGAAAAATTGAAGCAGCATCAGCGTGCGAATGGAAGAAGGTGAAGAAGAAGAGAGAGAAGGGGGAGGAGAGGGTGGGGACGGAGGTGGTGGGTAGTTTCTAGGTTTTTCTTTTTGTTTTTTCCATTTTTTTTTATTATGTATTTTTTATTAAGGGTAATTTTGTCTTAATATATTGAAAGTGACTAGAATTTATATGTTTTTAAGTTAGTGGCTAGAATTTAGTTTTTGTTAAGTTTAGTGGCTAGTTTAGACCATTATCACAAATAATTATAAAACATAATTAGATTAATGAACTTAGTTAATTAGTGAAAAACTAACCCGAATCATATTATATCGAAATTGAAGAAAAAAAAGTGATAAGAAAACCCAAAAAAATAATTATTTTACACGGTTAGTGCACCATAATTGGGATAGAGATCTCATCCGGTTTGCATAAAGCCACAATTTTATCACTTTTATTTTAAGCATCATATATCCATATAAACATATTGATAATGGACGATAATCTAGATCATAGATCACATAGTGATCAATAGTCTAAATTATTTCTCAGTTTTATAGAAAAATTATTTTTTATTTGATCTCTCACCTAATGTTTCATTTACTATGATGTAAAAGGATATGTATAAGTCTATTTACTCTATTATGCTTCTACTTAAATTCGATCAGACTAGATAAAAGTTGGAGCAACCTCTTTTCTTATACCATGATATAATATTATATCTAAGAGAATGAGGTGATAATCTAATAATAAACACAACCTTGATAGTATTAAATATAAACCACAACCTTGATAGTATAAATATGAACATTTGTAGTAAGAGGTGGGACATGTTAGGCGGTTACATAGATGATAGAGAGAAAACACAACATGCATTTTTACAGCATCCGCAGCGGTGGGTGCCAAGCCGTGAGCGCAGGCAATTTTTCGGTGGGCACCCGCCGTCTTGCTGCTGCCGCCCATCAGTGGGCGCATGGTTTAGGCGTGATCATGCCTATTTCATGCGCCCAGGCGCTGCTGATGTGGCGCGCCTGGATTGGTCCAATTTCATTTTTTTTTTCTTTCCTTTTTTTCCCTATAAATACTACAACATTTTATCATATTATTCATCCCAATTTCTTCATTTTCATCTCATTCCCTACGCTTTTTCTCCCAAATTTTCTTAGTTTTACATTGTATTAGCTTCCAAAATTTTGTAATCATGTGGCACACCGACGATTTCAAAAGAAGAATGGAAGAAAAGAGAAAACTTGCTGAAGAAGCACGATTCTTGTACAGTCAAATTCAAGCCGAAATTGCAGAAGAAGAAGAAGAAGAAGAGCGGCCAAGGTCATGACCAAAGAGAGCCATGGTGGAAAGGAACCGTGAGGAGGCTCATGAACGCCTCTACGCCGACTACTTCTCAGAAAATCCAACATACAACACTGATGTCTTCCGCCGCCGATTTCGTATGAGGAAACATGTTTTTGAAAAGATCAAAGACACGTTGGAGGCACGGGAGCAGTATTTTCTGCAATGTCCGGATGCAATTAGAAGAATTTGCCGATCGGCGCTTCAAAAATGCACTATTGAATTGCGGCAACTTGCAAACGGCGGCGCTGCTGACCAATATGACGAGTATATACGGATGGGCGACTCCACTGGCCGTGAATCAATGAAGCAATTTTGCAAAGGCATAGTGGCGGCCTTCGGTGCGGAGTACTTGAGGCCATCGACGGTAGACGACTGCGCTCGCCTACTCCGGATGCACGAGGGTCGACACGGTTTTCCAGGCATGCTTAGAAGCATCGACTGCACGCATTGGCAATGGAAGAATTGTCCGGCGGCATGGAAAAGAGCTTACACGAACTAGAAGAAGGGCAAAGCAACAATTGTGCTGGAGGCCGTTGCTTCACACGATTTGTGGATTTGGCATTCATTCTTTGGTGTAGCCAGCTCTAAAAATGATATCAATGTCTTGAATCAATCGAACGTGTTTAGTGATCTTCTAAAGGGCAAAGCGCCGGCAATCAGTTTCCACGCTGCCGGCAACCAACAAAGGATGGGCTACTATCTCGCTGACGACATCTACCCTGATTGGCCAACATTTGTGAAGACTATTCCTTGCCCAACCGACCCGAAGAGAGTCCTATTTGCCAAAAAACAAGAGTCTGCACGCAAAGACGTGGAAAGAGCATTCGGCGTTCTTCAAGCTCGTTGGGGAATAATAGATAGACCAGTTCGACTAAGGTTTTTAGAACACATCACCGATGTCATGTATGCTTGTATCATCATGCACAATATGATTGTTGAAGGCGAAGGTCAACATGTGACTAATTGGAGCCCAGAAGACAGGGCATCAAGCTCTTCAAGCAACAATGGTGGTATGGGAGCACCCGCAAGTTTTCAAGATTTTTTGAGAAGGAAAGCTGACCTTCGTGATGCTCAAGCCCACTTAAAATTAGAGAATGATTTGATTGAAGAAATTTGGACGTGCTTCGGTCAAAACTAAAATTTCGGTTTATATTTCTTGTTTTAAATTATGTAATGTAATTTTTATTTTATTTCAATTCAATAAAATTTTGCATTTTCAAAATAATTATTATTCAAAAATAATTTAATTAAAAAAATTAAAAATTTAAAAAAAAAGAAAAAAAAAGAGGAAAAGGCATTGCGCCTATGAGAACTTCGTAGGTGCTAATGCCAACAAATTTAGACGCCCATCACTTTCAT
Organism: Mentha longifolia; assembly: GCA_001642375.2. NCBI lineage: Eukaryota > Viridiplantae > Streptophyta > Magnoliopsida > Lamiales > Lamiaceae > Mentha > Mentha longifolia. The sequence continues at coordinate 15,689,324 of CM038114.1, read as the reverse complement.
CAATTTTGAGCCGTGCCCACCAATTTGGTGGGCATCATTGTGAATGCTCTTGCCACATAAGCATCTGCAAAGCAATTTCTTGACTAAAGATCAATTTTTTTGACATGTAATTTATTTGTATTGGATAAAACATATTAAAAATTAAAGTATGGGTTTGATTTGATTTCAGATAAAGAGGGAGATGGTGAGAAGATAGGAAGCGATGGTCGTTTTGAGTGCCCAAATGGGTGTTGTCAGATGTGGTGTAGCTAGCCCTTATTGCCGCTGTTGTGCTTACCCTGCAGCTCAAGATCAACACCCCCACCGCATACGTAACTAAGGCAGATTTTGCTCGTGGAAAAAAAATAAATTTTCAAGAAAATATGTACCAAGTTATCTTGCTGTGGTAACTCCGTTTGCCTAGTACTATAAGAATGGAAGCACGAGCTAGGTAGCAGATGAAATTCTCTATATCAACTATATATGGTGATCGATCTTGTTTTCTTAAGGTAATTAATGAGCACCAATAAGGAATTAATGAATACGAAAGTAAACGGGACACAAGAAATTACGTGGTTCGATCTACCGGTATAGATCTACGTCCACGGAGCAGAAAGAGTGAATATTATTGCTAGTATGAGTATTGGTTACAAGATTATTCTCCCTTCTCACTATATTCTAAGCCCCTATTTATAGATGCTCATATGGAGCTTGATTCTAATACAAAGTCTGTTCCTATAAGGACTCTTTGGGCTTATCTCCATCTTCATAGTAGATATCCGAATCTTCTACACTCTATTGGAGTCTGAGTTATAGTCGATCAAGAAGTCTTCCTTGTTTGGGCCAAACTTACATAGGCCGAGCCTAATATCGGGGCCCATTTATATTGGGCCTAATGGTTGGGCCTAGTAGTTGGGTCATATCCTATCATATGGTATTCCAATCGTGTACCAAATCTAATTTTTATTAGTTTTATAATGTTTTTTATAAAAATAAATATTGCTATATTATAATAAATCATAATAAACATTTATAACAAAAAATTAGAATTTTTTAAAATAATACTCCCTAATTTTGGATTTATCAACCCTACTTTAACTAATAAAATTGAAATTAAATTCTAAAAAAATAATTATAAACCCTAATTATTGGATGAATGAACCCTAGAAAATAATTATTAAATTAAACTAAATCATTATAAATTAAAATTGTTAAATAGAATTATATAAAACTAGTAGAAATTAAAATTTAGTACACGATTGGAACATCGAAATGGGTACATAGGATCTCAAGTGACGAGGTAACATGCTATCATGCGTTGCAAGATCTGTGATGTGGACGGTGTAAGAGTCTATTAAATCAATTTGTTCCGAACCACTATAAGAGTCTCATGATAGTGGTCCGAACCACTATAAACCTGTGTATTTTAGTTTTAACTTTTAAGTTTCCGCAATTTTGTTTTAACTGTCATTCAACATCTCATTGCACACACTTAAATTCTTTTTAGTTAACTCTTTGTAAGTTGGCCGAGGAGGCCTAGCTCAAGTGGCTAGGAGGAGGCACTACAAATCTTTCCTTAGTGGGAGGTCTAGGGTTCCCACCAAAGTGTGGGTTATTATATAATCTCATTTATATGAGTTTGTTATAGACGGTTCATAGTGATTTGATACTCTTTGTAATTGTGAGATATGCCTATATAGTTGAGTTGTAATATCTTCGATATGATATGATTAATTGTAAAATGTACTCTTTAAAATAAAAATAAAAAAAGACTCTTTGTAAGCTGACACAATTAAGTCACTGGACCTTTGCATTTTTCTATACATGCACACATCATCTAAGTTTTCATAAGCTTAAACAAGAAAAAAAATTCTAAGTACACACCTAAAAACAAGTACAAAAAGAGCTTATACATTTCCGCAGTAGACTCTGAAACTAGTGTACTTATAAAATGGTCGGTCTTCAATAACTCTATATTTGATCGATGCATGCTAGAGAGAGTTTACCTTTTTGCTATAATGCACGGATTCTCTTAAAAATACAACACTGCAATATCGGATATGCGTCGGGTGCGGGTGCGATTTGCGTGAGATTCGCACGGAATACGCCACATGGCGTATCCTGCCAAAAAAAAAAAAAAAAAAAAATGGGTGCGCAAATCGGGTGCGTTTCAGGGTTATTTTGTAATTACTTGATTTTTTTGGGTTTTTTTTAATAATATTTTTTCCTAAAATCAAAATTAATTCGTAAGAGAAGCAACCTCTCATCAATTCATCTCTCGCTCTCTCCGTCCTCGAGCGAAACTTCAGCCAACGACAAGCTCTTTTCCGGCGAAGCTTCACTCCGGCGACATAGATTCAACCGGCGCCAAGTAGTTCAATTATTTTCAGTTCCAAACTCTGTCTCTAGTCTCTACTTTTTACTTTACGGTCTATACTTGCGGGCCAAACAAAATGATTTCAATTCTCAAATTGTCAATGCGTGTGGGAGAAAAAAGTAATATCTATTAGTTTTCTAGACTTTTTATTAAATTAGAACATAGATTTTAGAAGTAATTAAATTTTGGTTAGTGCCCAATCCTTCACGTATTGCACCCTAGATTTTTTGAAAATCCATATCCACATTCCGTATCCGTATTCGTATCGTATCGCCCTCGCACATGCACCCCCGTATCCATGCAACATAACTTTTTTGTTTCTTAAAAATTAAAGGGAGGTGTTAACCTCAACCCTGCATAGTTGCACTGGTCTCACAACTCTAAAGGCAATTTCCCAATTATGATTTGTTAAATTTTCATTAATAATACGCGCATGGAAATTTCTCAACGTATACCCATCGCTTTCTCATCACAATTTTTCAAATGAGAGAGATATATATATATATACTAGTAGTTCAAAAGTCAATTAATTTCGATCGAAACTTTTACATCTACCCAGAAATTTAATCAAACGCAATCTTCGTTGAACCAATGGACGACTCCAAGTCTTCGTCATTTACTTTAAGGGATGTTATTACTTTAGAGATTCATAAATTTTGATAAGAGATGGGATATGCGGGGTTTATATCCTATCATTAGTTTTAAATTAAGGGATCGTGGGCATGTCACGGGCATTGAAAAATCCCTAATTTGTAATTCTACAAATAAATATGGGATTTGATTAGATAAAATTAGTTATAGTACAGAACTTTCAGTTGGGAAATTAAGCCCTTCTCGTTACTTAGGAAAAAGTACGGATCGGTTATGCATTCATTTGCCATATAAAATTGATCATACAGTGTTTAGATAGTTCGGTTAATTGTCAGCTTTTCTACATAAAAATAAAAATCCGAACCAGTTCTCAACTTTTTAATATTAGAAAATGATAAAAACTTGTTCATTTAAGCTTTACCATGCAGTCAAATCTTAATTCGAGTTGCACCCAACCCTACCAGAGCCCTTATAAAAGAATTGTTTTAACAAAAATGACAAATGTATTGAATAAAAGTGTCAATCTTTGCTATTCTCAAAATCACCAATTTTATCACGTGATCACATAATTATTTAATCTTATGGTTATTTATACTACATAAGTCAATTCTGGTGAGTAAAAGTGTCAATTGTTATGAACAAAAATAACAATCTCTATGATGATTTAAAAAATATCGATTCCTTTAAATAAAAGTATCAATTGCTATGAATAAAGTGTCAATCGAAATACTCCGTATTAAATTTTGTCAAATTGTGTTCTAATGATTTAATATTATTGGTATATTATAGGCGAATATCATTATTGTTTATCTAAATCATATATGTGTAATGAAAGCATCTTAAACCCTCAGAAGATAAAATATTAGTATTGCTTTATTATATTTTTAGTAAAAGTGTTAATTATCATAAATCTATACCTATATTATATAAAAAAGAGCCTTGTGGCAAAATGTACATCACTTATAATAACCTTATAATATATATTTCAAACTAAGGACAATAAAGTAATTTACTATTTTTTATATTTTATTGCATAATTAAATTACATATGCACTTGTATAACTAAAGATTATTAGAATAAAATATTAATCCAACATTTAATACTAATATTTATATGAAATTTTTTGTGTATGTGTATGTGCCATTCCAATAAGAGTTTATTATAAGACTGTGTGTGTATTTAGAAACACGAAGACAAGTAATGTAAATTCATATTAATAATATTAGTTTATTTTACTACAATATATATTTTGATGATTAAAATAATTAATGTTTTGTCAAGAAGGTTGAATATAATTTAATTTAGTCCAAGAAGTATATAAATTTTATTATTTAATTATGATAAATATTAAAATTAAAATTGATATTATATTATTATTATAAATACATTTTATTATTTATTCAATACTTGTCATATGCCAATAGATGTTAAATGCATTAATTTACTAAAAAAATAGTAATAGAACACACACACACACACACACACACACACACACATATATATATATATATATATATATATATATATATATATATATATATATATATATATATATATTATGTTGCATTATAAATTATCCCAATACGATTAGCTTCATGTAAATTATTATCTTCAATTTTATTTGTTTATGATTTTCGGAAATTGCATACCATATCTAATAATATATTTTAGTGGGAATGCTTCCATATACCCTAGTGCACATAAGAAAGACAAATATTAACCAAAACTTGAGAAAACACAATATATGCCCAACTTTCATGTGAGTGGTCAAAAATATCCCCACTCCCAACAAATACATTTTATCATCTCCCACTTCTTTCTCATTCAAATATTATCCTCTCTCTCTCTCTCTGTGTGCTCCAAAAATTCACATCCACCTATGCCTCCCCCCTCAGACGCCCGAAGTCGACGTCGCCTCCCTCTCCGTCGGAGCTCGCTGGAGCTATTTTGGGAGGTCTTGGGAAACTAGGGTTTTGTTGTTGTTTTTGGCGGTTTTTCGGCCAAATCCAAATGTTTGGGATGCAATTGACTAATGGGCTTTGTTCTCCTCGAAAAGACGAATACATGAAGGGGTGGTTCGTTCATTTTGGTGGAGAAACGAGGAAGAAACACGCTGGAGAAGATGAAGCATGCCGGAAATCGCGAGTTGTATGGCGGTAGAGGTAAGAAATTGATAATTTCTTATAGTGTAGAGGTAAGAAATGGTCAAATTCTTATGATAAGAGTCATTTTTAGGTTTTCGGATTTAAGCATTTTTTGTTGTATTTTTATGGAATCTCATGCTAGGGGAGAGGGAGAGAGAGACGCGAATTTGAAGGATTATATGCTGGGATTTGAAGGAATATATATGTTTTTTAAAGGATTTTTTGTACAACTGCACTAGTGATCTTGTTTCTGGAATTCTTCAAACCCTAAATGATTATAACACGAAATGGCAATTTCGTGGTAAGAAGATGCAAAAAACGTGGTAAGAATTCATCTATATAGATAAGAATTCAATCAGATAGGTAAGAACTCATGAGACATGAAAAAATTTTGTTTGACCCGTAAGAATTCATGGATAACCAAGTAAGAATCCAATTATAAAGGTATGAATTCAAGAGATAACAGTAAAAATAACAAAGGTATTTTTTTGTGTATGATTATGTAAGAAATGATCTAATTTAGTGGTAAGAAATCGCTAGTTGTAGGTAAGAAATCAAATAATTAGAGGTAAGAAATTGACGATTTCTTATCAGGTTATAGGTAAGAAATTGTCAAATTCTTATGATACGAGTCCTTTTTAGGATTTTTCTTCTGCAGTCAATTCTTGCGATCTATATGTAAGAAATAATTCAATTGTGATGTTGATGAAGGTTGAATATGAGCTATGGCTTAGAAATCGGAAGATTCTTACATAAATTAGTTAATTAATATGCTAGGTCTTAGAGATTTTGTTGATAAGTTTGCAAATGTTAAGGTGAGGGGTAAGAATTTGTAGGAATTTTAGGTGGTTGATTAATGTGCTGGATGGTTGATTAATATGGTAAGAATTGATGATTATTGATAAGCTTACTGTAAGAATTATCATTTTCTTACCATAATGTGATTTTAGGCATATGCTCTTCTTTTACTAATAAGAAATACATGAATCTGGTTGATTTTTGGTTTGATATGCTAGATTGTAGGACTGAATTCTTAAATTAGGGGTCGAATCTAATTTGTAATGAAATAATAATGCGTATTTGGTAAGAATTTATGATTCTCTTTCTGAATTTTAGGTGAAATAACTACAAACATATTATAAGAATTGACGATTCTTACCAATATATGGGTAAGGATTACTGTATGTTTTTTATTCTGACTGTATTTGTCGATAATATATGTCTCCGAAAATTTGATATTCTTACCATTCTTTTTAAATGGTGTGCAGAGATTACTTGGGAATACAAATAAATACAATCTGTTGCATTGCGCGGGACATTGAATGTAGTGCTCAATACCTTACCGGAAGATCGAGGAATGAAGAAAACAACGATATTGATGCTCCCGTTGGAAACGTCTCCACGATGTCCCCTGCAACTCAAGCACAGCTTGAACAACTTGATGGAAAACGTAGGGAGTATATGTATCTATGAATCGTACAATTATAAGTTATTTTGCTATATAAATAGATAAGAAATGATGCAATTTTTACAATTTATATATAAGAAATGATACAGTTCTAACTGTGTTTCGTATATATTATTTTGGCGGTATATCATACGTATGAATTGATACTATTTTTACCATGTACCACTCAATCCGTCAATGTTACAAAAAAAATGCACATCAATACATAAGTATTTTCATAAAAAGTTATACCACTCATAGGTATAGTTACATAACTAAACTACAAATTTAACAATGTCAAATCTTAATGCATACACAAATAGTATTGAGGTAAAAAAATATGCAATTCGTCCCACCTATAAGTACGAACTAATGCAGGTCTTACCATATATATGTACGAATTGATATCATTCTTACCATCATATGTATGAAAAGATACTATACTAACAATTTACCACTCAATCAAACCAAAATAAATGACATTTGTATTGATGCAAGAAACATTGTCAAATAGCTTCCAGTTTATTTTTCTCTATGTGGTAAGATTTGTCATTGTTTTTAAGTACTAGTTTTAGAATCATCCCTTAGTAGATTTTGTAAGAATAATGTCAATTCTAACTGCACGAATTCATGAAGTAAGTTTTGTCATTATTTTTAAGTTGTAGATTTGGAATCGTCTCCAAATAGGTTATGTAAGAATAATGTCAATTCTTATTGCAGGATATTATGTGGTAAGAATTGACATTGTTTTTTTTGCTATAGTGATGGAATCTTTTGCCGTTTAATCGTCTTTTCGGGAATACATATAGTTTTTAAAATGAAATATACGTATTAAATCAGTTATGATAATATATGCAGTACGTATTTGTTTCATTGTGAAGGTTTTTGTTTTTAATGGCAAATAACATATATGAGGCAACAAAAATCAGTTGGTAAGAGTTTCACGATTTTGTACACATTAATTTAGATATAAATGTATCAATTCTTACATATAGATCGCTAAAATTGAATCATTTCTTATTTAATCATACACAAAAAATATGCCCATTTGTTTTTTCAATTTTAATCTAGATAGAAATGTATCAATTCTTACGTATAAATCGCAAGAATTTGATCATTTCTTACATAATCATACACAAAGAATATGCTCATCGTTTCTTCTATATTAATCTAGATAGAAATGTATCAATTCTTACATATCTATCGCAAGAATTAAATCATTTCTTATATAATTATACACAAAAAATATATCCACCATTTCTTACCGGAAGCATCTATAGAAAGGTAAGAACAAACAATTTCTTATCGAAAGTTTCAAAGACAATAAGAATTTGATAAATTCTTACTAACGGCGGCGCTAACTCGCGTTTCTTACCATTTCTTACAGTTCTTATGTAACGTCCCTTAAATTCATAAGAATCTATTTCTTATTAAGAAGGAAATTCCAACTTCTGAGTAATTAAATTTCATTGCTAGTCGATATTATATGTCGATTAAAGATTTCACTAGTAGGAATAAATAGCAACTTAATCTCTAAATATTCATTATCAATCAACATTAATTAATGAGATGCTTGATCAAGTTATTTGGAGTAGATCCATAATTAATTATTCTTAGCTATGAATAAAATAACTTAAGTAGTATGTTCTTTTAATAATGATGAGAACTTGCCGATTTTAGAAATGGGCCAAGCCCATTTATTTATTCATAATTGAGCCAAACCATTTTCTTATTTGTTCAAGCCCAATTATAAAAACAGATTATTGGGCTTAGCCCAATTATATATGAAAGTTATATTAGCAAGGACCTATTAATAAAACAATTAAAATAAGAACTAAGTTTATTAAAGTACAAGAATACACTATATACTACAAGCCTATACTACACGTTCTTGGAAGGAAACTTCTCCAATCCTTCAAAATCCCTTGATTTGAGGAACCACCATGCTGAGAGCCTCAATGAACAGTTGCAGAGGCCTTATCACACCCTCCTCCTATCATCACCATCACTCCAAGCTTATAAGAGCTGCTCCTTAACTCCCTACCTGCCATTACACATTCAAACACTTGTAAGAAAAGAGCAGAGAGAAAGAAAAGAAATAGAGAGCGAGAGGGAGAGGGAGAAAAAGAAGTTGCAGCAGCACTTAGGAAAAAGGAGGAGTGGCAGAGCTCCATCCCTTTTCTACCACAGCCACAGCCCCTAAACTCTCCCACATTACCAAGGTATTCATCCACCACATGAACTCAAAGCATGCTAAGGCTGAGTAGTCAAATAAAAACCTGCAAAGAGAAGTTAGAACAAGTCATAAATGAAGGTAAGACTTGGGAGAATTATTGTGCAGAGATAAACCAATAACAAGCATATATAACCCTTCTTACTACAGCCACTCCCTTCACTCCACCCTTCACCTAAAATCTGAAAACACTAGAGAAAAGAAGAAGAGAAGCCAAGGGAGAGTAAGTGAAGAGAAACAGCAACTGGGAAAGAAGGCAAGAGATCGCCTTTCCAACTGCAGTAGCCACCATCTCATTTTCACTTACACTCACACTTCTTTAAGGTAACAACCTCAACACCAACTCAAGAAAGCATGATCAATTCTTTCTAAATATCTAAGCTTAGCATGCTACCCTTCTAGTTTCTGAACCAAGCATAGAACACACTAAGCATACACTCACAAGAATGTGCATAAATGCAAATAAAGAACAACTCAGAGCAGCCCCTAATTTCTACAATAACACAATCGTAAGCATAATCTAGTGTAATTAAAATTTAAAAATAGAGAGCGAGCGAAAAGGAGAATCGACCCCCGTCGAGGCACGAGGCCCCGACGGCGTAGAAACTAAGCGGAGGAAGAAGCAACCACAGCGGCGAACAGCAGCAGAGATGTCCCCGTCGTCATCGCCGCACCACGATGGCTCTACCATCGACACGGCGACGTCCACGCGGCGCCGGAAACCTGCAAGATTAAGAAGAGAGGATAGAGACTAAAATTCTGAATTTTTTTTTAAAAGAATTTAAGAGAGAGGGAGTTGAAACAATGCTCAACAAGGGAACCATTCCCTTGTTGGTGCCGGACCGTAGCAGCCGTAATAGCAACTAGCGGCGGCGGTGGTGGCGAGCTCAGCAGCGGACGATGTTGACGGAGGCGCGGCGGTGGTAGCTGGGACGCGGCAGCGCAGCCATCTCGACACAGTGGCGTCCTCGCCACTGTCGAAGCTGCAAGACAGTAAGAGAGGCGGAGGAGAGAGAGACGGCGGGTCTGAAACCGCCGGCTTCACGGCTGGTGAGAGAGAGAGGACGAAGATGACCGAGAATCAACGAGAGAGAAATCGCGAAGAGAAGAGACGGAAATTGAGAGACAGAGAGAGAGATCGCAGAAGAAGAAGTCGCGAGGGAGAGAGTTCGAGAGAAATCTATCCCCAATCGAGAATGAGGAAGAAAGGGGAAAGGACTAGAGGTGACCACGGTTACGGTTCGAACCGGAACCGGAACCGCCGGTTACGGTTCCCCCAAAGAGGAACCGGAACCGCACCGCCGGTTCCAACGGTTCCGAATCCGGTTCCGAACCGCCGGTTCCGGTTCTGGTTCCGGTTCGAACCGGATGGAACCGGCCACTTTTTTTTTATTTTTTTTTATTTTTTATTTTATTTCTTCCCTATATACATACTTCATTTATATTTGTTTCGCGTTTAATTGTAAGAGCATTATAATCAAAAACTATAAGAGAAATTTGAAATATAACAAATCGAAAACTGATAGAAATGAGAGATTGAGAGTTGAAGGTGTGAAGAAATGGTTTGATATAGGGGTATTTATAGGTGTAGATTGTGGGAGTGTTGGGGGAAAAATTTTAAAATTTGAATTTGAATTAATAATAACAAATAATAAATAACATTTGAATTGATGATGGGCATGGGCACCTGTTGTTGCTGCTGCTCCATAATTGAAGACGCTCCGGTTCCATGGTTCCCCGGTTCCACCCGGTTCTCCGGTTAGGAACCGGTGGAACCGGCGGTTCCACTATTTTTTTTTTCTTTCCAATAGATAATATTAATACATAATTTAAAAAATATACTTCATATGATATGGAATTATGGATTGATAATTAAATATGTAAAGTTCATACAAATTTAACATGTTATCATTCTTAATTAGAATGAAAATTTTCAAAACTGACACTTCGTCTTATCTTCTTCATGAATTAGATAATTTATTATCTTTATGTAAATCACTAAATTGTATATTTTGTCATCTTCAATTCATAATCATCATGTGACATTGTTAATTGAATATTTTGTCATTTATATGATTTGGTTTTTTGTTTTAATATTTGAATTTAAAGTTTGAACATTATCACAAGATTCACAACTCACAAGTGCACAACATCCAACATCACTAGCCTACTATATTTTAACTTTGAATGAATAAACATCACATATGTATGTAGTTTTATTCATTTGTACTTTTTTCAATTTGAATTATAACTTAACAATGAAAAATCTCTTTCATTTTACAAATTATACTTTATAATTTGTACATTAAGAATTCATTAAAATGGATGTATACTAATAAAATGTTAGATCAAATAATTAGTATGATATTTATACACAACATACAAATAAAATATAAAAATTGAAAATTAAAAAAAATGCCGGTTTTTCGGTTTTTTAACCGGAACCGCCGGTTCGGAACCGCCGGTTCCCGGTTCCTCAAGAATGGAACCGGAACCGCACCGCCGGTTCCGACGGTTCCGAATTCGGTTCCCGGTTCGGTTCCACAGTTCCGGTTTTTTTGGCCGGCTCTAGAAAGGACTAGGGTTTTGCCTCTTAAGAAGCAGGTCGGGTCGGATTCCGGGCTGGGCCGGGCTCTCAGACGGGCTGGGGCCAAGAAGGTCTGGGCCAAGAGATGGGCCAAAGGATTGGGCCGAATCCTTATTTAGTTGGGCAAAAACTAATTATTAAAGTGGGCCGAACTTAATTCCTTATTTGGACCAAGTCCATTTAATTAATTATGAGCCCGATCTTAAATTAGCTACGGGTCGAGACTTGACTATTAAGTCATAATTTATTCGATAATAGATTTAATTAATTCTTAAAGTGGATTAATTTTCTTAGTTAACTTATAGCAATAAGTTAAATAAATTAAGAGTTATCCTAACCTTCGATTAATTATGTAGATTAAGATACCACTAATTAAGCTATCTTACACTTATATTAATAATAATATAGAGATTAATAATTCTTAAGTGAATTATTATTTTTTAATTAAAAGAATTAACTTATAGAGATAAGTTTATTACTCAAGAATAAATTGATTAAGTTAATCAATTAAGCGATTAAGATTAATTAATTGAGAAGTTTCTCAATTAATTTAAGTTCTAGTTAGCAGTAACCAACCAATAATTTATTTTTGCATAATCCGTTCCCATAACGTAATCGACAAATCAAGCTTAGATAGCAGTAACAACGTTACTGGAGTTAAGATTGAATAAATATGAGATTAGAATTAAATTTGATAAGCTTATATCGTTAAGCGAGAATCTCATTTTAATCTCTAAACGAAGGTCAAGCAAAGGGAGAGCGGTAGTCAAGGAGGCTAAAGAATTCATAAGCAGTAGAAGAGCAAACGAGGTGGGCTTTCTTTTATAACAAAGCATGTTTTATTAGTTGATATAGCTCTTTTAAAGATTGTCATGCCATAAAATGTTTTGTTTTTGTATGATGCCTATCTGTTATTGGCTATGCCAATTTTATAAGAATCGAATTCGGGTCCTTGTATGACGAACTACTATACTTGGACTAGTGTACACAAGTGGTCGACTCGCTTAGTGTGGCGATCGATCAGGTGACGAGTGAGGTGGCCACCTCCTCGGGCACCACAGAACAGATATGGTAGATTACAACAGAAATTCGACTGCAGTCACTTTTGAGAACTAAGAGATTTTAGTGAACATAGACTTTTAAGAAAAACCCTATGTTTCACTCACTATATGGATGTCAATAAAATCAGTTTTGGGCAAAGTGTTCACTGAGTACAATTTGTACTTAGCCCTGTACATTGTATTTAATGTGCAGGTTGAGCAAGTTGAAGCGGAGTGACTGACGGAGCTTTTGTCAATTTAGTGAAGATTTAGTTGTTGAAAACTCTTGGTAACACATGTCTTCATACATGTATCTATAACTACATTCCGCTGCGTACATTCTGATATTCTTTAGTTCATTTTGATTTGGTTGTATCCTATCTCAGAATCGTAATAAGCATTATTGTACCTCAATAGTCATGAGAGTCAGTTATCTAGTAGAGAGGTGGATTTAAGAGTCAAATCGAGAAGTATCCTTCATTTATCCGTTATTTCATATTTATATTTTATAGTCACGAATTTACCAAGCTTAGCTATCGATTAGCAAAGTGCGGTCGTGACATCTTACCACTGGTGCACAAACTCGCGATTTCTTACCGCTGGCGTATAGCTCGCGATTTCGTGACTTCATCTTCTCCGGCGTGTTTCTCCCTCATTTCTCTTTCCGAGGAGAACAAAACCCAGTGGTCAATTACACCACATGACTTTGGATTCGGCCGAAAAATGGCCAAAACAGCAGCAAAACCCTAATTTTCAAAATATCACTGTTGGAAGAGGCGCGGTGGTCGCCGGCAACCGGGGAGCTTGAGGTTTTTGCCGGGAAGAGGAGAGAGAGAGAGAGAGAGAGGAGAGGAAAGGGGAGTGGGGGTTTGAAAATGGGGTGTGGTGTTTCTTTAATTCAGGGGTATTTTTGGTAGTTTCCCCCAAAATTGGGTATAATTTGTGTTTTCTTAAGTTTTGAGTAAAATTTGTATTCCTTATGCCTACTATGGTAGAATATTTTTTGCCCCTATATTTTATATGGTAGTATATGTTTATCATTCGATTTATATTTGAAAAGTAATTCAAACAATTAACAAGTCAATTTTAATTTTTTTAACTTTAGTATTCATGTTCATGATTTCGATATCTTAAAGACTTTTGGCATTAATTGTTGACAATATTTGTTAGCATTTGTTAATGAGAGAATAGTCGTATTATTGGAAAATCCATTGATTATTCATATAAAATAAGACTTCCACATTTTTTTCATGTCTATATATCTTTTCATTTTTCGTCTTTTTTCATTAAGAAATATTCTAATTTATGTATCATATTAATTCTATTTTTTTTCCTGTCTAATCCTATTTCTCCAAAATATTACTCCCTTCGTCTGTTAATATTGTCTCATTTCACCTGACACTATTATTAAGGAACACTTTGTTAGTGATAAAATTATACAGTATTTAATACTCCCTCTATCCCACTTATATCGAGCCATTTTATTATTTTAATAGACTCAGTTGAATATAAAATGACCCGTTATAAGTGGAATGGAGGGAGTAATTTTTATACATATTTTGTTTGAATTTATTTTAAAAGTAGAGCGTCGTAGATCTATAAAGATATACTGATGATAAATCTTATATGAAAGGTCATATCAAAACTATTAATTTGATATAATAATTGTAAAAGTTAAAAAAAATAATCGAGCGAGTTGTGATAATTATAATATTGACATTCAAGTTATATTGAAGTATGTGCAAGTTATATTCAAGTTTATGATTTAAATTGATATGAACACTAAAAACTACAATAAAAATATAAATAGTTCGCTACATAAAGTGTATATTTTAATTTAATATTTAAGTGTCATTATAAAAATATAATACTGACATAAAATATAATTCTCAACACAAGTTTCAATTTATGAAATTGTAGAAATATGAGTTTGGTATTGTTTATTTATTATAATGTGAATGTCTTGATCACTATGTAATCTGAGACTTGGTCAAGTTTTAATAGTTATGAATGAAAGATAAATTTAAAAATTATAATTACTATAAAATTTGTCATTAAATTTTGATTCCATATATGGTGTTAGATATTAAGTAGCTTTGAAAATTAATACTTATTATCAAAGTCTCCATATCAAATGTAAAATCAAGATATTAAAATTTATTGAATAATATATTAAATGCATCGTACGAAAATTATTAGATAGTAAAATTTATTTGAATTAGATTGTACTTGAATATTTTTTCTAAAAAATAAATTAGATCACGTAGTTTGAAATAGATACAACATAAATTAAGGAAAATTTGTTATTAAAACAAAATTAATATTAGCTTTGTCATGTTTTATATAAAGGTTAGATACAGTCTATCTAATATTTAGTGCATATCTTTCGTGACTTGAATATTTCGAATAAATCACATTCTTCAAATTTAGTGATAAATTACAAAAATTATTTCATATAAATTTACTTTAATTAAAATAAAGGTTACACGTGCAACGCACATAGTATTTTTTTTATCAGGCAAACAGAACACACACACTCACACACACACACGCACCCGAGGTGTCTCGAACTCCCGACCTCTTGGTTGGAGGGTTTGCTAGTATATAAAAGTATCAATTGTCATGAATAAAAGTGTCAAATCTTTTTAAAATTTCAAATGAATATAATTTGATGCGGGATGCGGATCCAGATCCAATTAGAACCCGACCGCACCATACAGCTGAACCGACATGAGTACAACTCTTAAAAGATTAAACCATATCTCCAATTCGATTAACTATTTTTCTGGTTCAATTTTGATTTCTGTCATCGGTGGGTATTTGGGTATCTAAGCCTACTATCTATTCTACTTCCTAGTACGTATTTTCCACATATGGGTATCCACACGGCAAAGTGTAGCATTTTCTTGTTGAACGACGGGGTCAACTGTTACACAACACGGACCTTGAATGTTTAGATCTCATTTAATTTCGAAGAAAAATGTTTTGATCGTGAAAGGAGTACAAATACATTATAATAATAAAATTTAAGAGATTATGAAATCGAGTTCCACACAAAAAGAATATTATTGCATCTAAAATATCTATGGGTTACATGCGCGGACGTAAAAGTTTATACAACAATTGATAATTGTGAAATTTTTGTAAAAAAAAATTGGATGCAGAAGATTGAGGCAGAATGATATCATTGAGTTTGAACCTAAGATTGTACCACTTTATTATATTCTGATCATATAAATAGTTATAAATTAGAACTTTGAAGGTCTATTGTAGTTAATTTGAACTTTGATACTGTTATAAATATTTATTTTATTATGGACATTACTTATTAGTTAGGTTTTTAATATCTTGTATATATATCTCTTGTATATTTTATTTTGTGATATACACAATGTAACATCAATTATAATGAGAATACCGCCATTCTACTGTGTCTCTTTCTTCTCCGTTTCTTCTTCTTGTATTCTGTATTCTATAATACTCTCTCAGTCCCATTTCAATTGACTTGTATACTAAATTGTCTGTCTCATATCAATCGGCATGTTTCTTAAAATGGAAATAATTAACTATTAAATGGACGACTAATCATTCTACCATCCACCCACCTCTTAGCAATATCTCAATATAATTTAAATTGTAAAAGTTTAAATAATCATAACTTGCTCGTTTGTTTATCGATTTTTATGATTTTTATACCCAATTAAAGGTCTTGATACGATTTTTCATTTAAGATCAGATATCAATATGTTTTTATACATCTATAATGCTCTAGTTTAAAAATAAAGATATTTACATTAAAATATTAAACATTATACTTTATCTTTAAACAAACACTCATAAAATCTCGTGTTGCCTCAAAAACGTTAAGTGATTGAAGTTATCTATAAAAACCAACAACCTTTCAGTACAAAAAAATCAGAACAATATTAAAATGGTTTTCAGAAGAAATATTAATGTATTTGTCGGAGTTATCGTTCTTCTCATTTTCTCACAAGTTACAGTGCCTAGAGAACTCACTGACACGTCCAACAGAGTTCCACGTAAGCAATCTCTTTCTTGCAAATTAGTATAAGCTAGAAGCCACCTTTTCTTTTTTGGCGACTAATTGTGTTCAAATTACATTTTAATAGATAAATCGAGCATGGTTTATTGTACATATAGTGCATCAAATATATAGTTCCAATTTTAAATTAAATCACAAGCTTATATAGCCTTTTGCAATTTTAACACAATCTTTAAAATTTTGTGAGCTTTTTTGCAATTTGAATACGAAAAATTATGAAAAATTTCTGATTTTCGCAATTATAAGTTTCTCAATTATTATCTTTTTGTAAAATTAAAAAATTTATTTAAAAAATAAAAAAAGTATGTTGTTTGATAAAAGTGAGTCTAAAAAATAAAAGTAAAAAATTTGGGAATCGAAGTTTCTGTTGCAAAATGCTATAATTTAATTCGCTAAAGAGTGTTAACAGGGGCGGAGCCAGAAAAATTACATGGCGGGGGCTGAGTTTCATATTCGAGATTTGAAAAATAAATTTATATACAATGTAATTAGGTAGCATGGACTTATGCACTAAAATGTGCACAATATACAAAAAAATCATAATTTTATAAAAACTAATTTTTTTTTTTGGGGGTGGGGTGGGCTTAAGCCACCCCTCAACTACATGTGGCTCCGCCAGTGAGTGTTAAGGAGTGTTAAAGTTCATGTCGAATTTGCAAAACATTGAAAGTTTATGATTTAATTTGTCAGGATTTGAAAGTGGTGTTTAATTTGCAAAAATAGTAAAGTTAATTGGTGCTTTATATTAAAATTATTAATTAAGGGATAAATTAATCGTAAATAATTAGGATCAGCGAAGGAGAAAAATGGTGATCGCATTAGAACTGATGGTGTACGTGATGCATATGTATGCGAGTTCGGATGCTGTGGTAGTAGACATGGAGTAGACAGATCACCAGGGTCAGGGCCCAAAAGCCCCAAATATTGCCGCTGCTGCCGTTGACCCCATGCATTAATAAGCCTACTACTACTGCCTTCATTATTCAACCAACCCAACTCTCATACATATAATAAGTTGCAATTTAATTTGTTTTTTTTTCCTACTATTTTGCTTTGAGTCTATCTTCATATGAGTGATGAGGAATATTGTTGGAATACATGTCTCGTTTGTTTGGCAGTATTTAGTAAAGTCTGATATGTTTTAACTTGAATGTTTTGTACAATTTAAGGCCATACTGTGTGTTCAGGCAAAATCATTAATATATCCGTGATAATGGTACAAAATAACTATTTGAGATAATAAAAAATAAATATTAACTGCAAATATAAAATAAAAAATTGATTGGATGTTTATTTAAGGAATAAGACTAATCCCATTAAATGAGATAAAACATGGAATGGGATAAAATTAGGGTGTCATTATTGATAAAATTATTATAATCCCGTCTGATTTGGTGGGATTGATATCTCATGATTAATATCAAATTTAAAGATAAAGTGTTGATTAATACCGAACATTGCGATATACTTTACTTTTAATCCTACAAAATAAACATGTGAATATGCCAGATAAAATTAGTCAATCCGGCCTAATCCTATGTGCACGTTGTAGTATTGAAAATAAAATATATTCTAAGGTTCGGTATTGACTCACACTTTATCCCTTAATTTGATAAAACGTTTCATGTTTTTTCCCATCATATCCTATAGACTTAGTCTTATCCATCAAAATAAAAGGCTACAGTGATTTCAGCCCGGGCCGGGATATAAACTCTGGCCTCCGAAAAGTAAAATCTATGATACCAAACACCTATATTACCTAAGATAGTGACTCTTATCTCATGATAACTACCTTACCAAACACACCCTAGTGTATTTAAAGACAAACACACTCTTAACGAAAAAATATAATTAAAAAAAAAAAAACAAAAGCAAATAATCTAACTATCCGGCCTACGTAGGGATGACAATTTACCCGTGGGTAATGGATACCAGCGGGTACCCGAGCCTAATAGGTGTGGGCTTGAGGGGTATTTGGTATCCACAGGCAGTGTTCTAAAAGTCCCCGCCTAGGCGCTAGGCGGCACCTCACCGACCCGATTAATGTTAAATCCGACTAGGCACTTAGCGATATTCTAACTATTGGTCAGATTAAAGTTTAATTAGTCTCTAAGTGTGTTTAATCGATATTTGCGTTAACTAAATTGTTTCTATACGTGATTTGGATGTCTAAACGAATTTAGTGCTAAATTAGATAACAAATATTGAATTTTATACATATTGATATTATGTTGAAAGTTAGAAAAATTTGTTGTACACTATGAAATTTATTGAATTTGACTATTAATTATCATATTCAATGTTTTTATTATGAATTTGATAATAAAATTATGAATAATATATGTTAATATAGTTTATAACTGATAACATAATGTAAAAATAATAAAAATAAGTATTATATTTCTAATCCGCCTAGGCCCCGCCTAGGCGCTAGTCCCCCCTCCACCGCCCGACTAGCTACTAACGACTTTTAGAACATTGTTCACATGTAGTTTCATTGTTACAATTCATTATCCATTTAACTCGCGGGTACGGATATGGATAGTCACTATCCGTACCCGCGAAACCCGTTTACCCGCTAATTATACCTGCAAAAGTAAATTTATAAGCTCTATTTGGTCGAATATGAGTGGTGGATTCAGTTGTAGGATCTATTCAATTGAGAATTTTAGTTTGTATTATGTATATTTGTGTTAAATTTGTGAATTTCTGGTTTGCATGTGAATTTGAACATGTAAATTTCTGGTTTGTGGGTGGTGGATACCCAACTGGTGACGGGTTGGCGGACACCCAATGGGTGGCGGGTAACCGCGGGTGACAGTTGGTACCGTTGAGAGTCATGTGTCAAGTGGCGGGTACGGCCTTCGTTTGCGGGTACAGATATGAATAGTCTGTGCCCGCTATACTCGATTGTCATCCCTAATCCGATCATCTGTCTCTTCTCTCTTTTTTTATATTAGTTGATCAATATAAGAATTAGGTCAAGTTATATTAGTTGAAAAGTGTTATAGTTATTTCTTTCATAAATTCGTTTTTTCAAATTTTGTATATTAAAAAAAATAAATCAGACATAATATAATAAATTAATAGAAAATCAAAATTAGATTTTCATTATTTGGAAAATACATAATGTTGAACATTCTTGTGAAATAAAAAAAAATTTGAGAAAAATCCGTTAAAATTAGTATCCGTATTCAGGATTGAAAAAAAGAGTGTATTTATCCATTTGAGAGAAGCATTAAAAAAATAATAATAATAAAAAAAATAAAAAATAAAGACGCAAGGAGATCAGCACAAAAAACAATATGGAAAGGTCTATTCATCCATCTATACTGATGGTCATAGTTATTTTCTTAAATTTTATTACTAAGTTTTATCAATGAAGCATTTTCAAACAAGGGGAAAAATAAATACGAAAAATTACTTTTTCCTACAACAACTCGTGACAACCGGCGTTGGCGGAGCGGTAAGGCTATGGGACTACTCACATCCATGACTATGTGGGAGGTCGTAAGGAAAAAGACAAAAGTGATAATTAAAAAAAAAATGAAAAATGGGCATTCTCTCACGACCAAGTTGTTGTGGTGACTTAAGTCACGACTTCTTGTATCCATTCCCATAATGCCAAGTGTCATTTTTTTATTGGTCCGGAAGATTTTATTTAGATAAATTTTATCATAATAATATTGTAGATAAATATGTATTAAAAAAAATAAAAATTATACCATAATTTTAGTTTTGAAATTCTCTATAAATAGAGACCAATATTGTATAGTTTCAAGCACAAAAAAAAAATCTCTTTTCTCATCTTTTTTCTATTACTTGGTTGTTTATTTGGAAATTATAATTTACAATTCTTGTAAATATGAATCCAAATGACCCAAATAATTTCTTAAACTCTCAAAATGTTCCTCACACCTAAAATTATCCAAACTCCCAAAATGTACCAAACCCTCAAGAATTTTCAAATTCCCAAAATTATCCAAACTCTCAAGATTATCCATATCCTCAAAATTATCCAAATTCTCAACATTATCCATACTCCCAGCCTTTTGTTAACTCCCAAAACTGTCCAAATTCTCAACCTCAACAAAACTCTCCATATTATCAGAATATTGAGTTTTTGCTGAATGAAGATGACATTGCTGCATCTGATGAAGTTGAACCAAAAAAAAAATATATATTCGAAAAACTTCTTGGCGTGTGAGCGAAGATGAAGCTCTAATGTCAGCTTGGTGTTTTGTCAGTGAAAATAAAGCTCGTGGGAAAAATCAAAAGGGTTTAGCAATGTGGAACAAAATAGAGAAACTATATGACGCAGCTCAAGCAGAAAACAATGAAGAAATAGGGGAGAGAAACCAGGATCAAATGAAAGGCCGTTGGAGAAGACTTTCTGAAAATGGAAGTAAGTGGGTTGCAGCTTGCAGGGAAGCAATTCGTGGAAAGCGGAGTGGAATGAGCCAAACAGATCAGGAGAAAGATGCTCACATAATATATGAAGCGAGTTAAGGTAATAAATTTAATGATTTAGCTGTTTTTAACAAAGTTATGTGCAAGCACCCGAAATGGGATGTCGCATTTCAAGAATTTGGTGAAAAACATGTTCGTTCTGAACACGTTGACGAAAGTAATGAAGAAAGTGGTGGTAGTTCTAAAAGATTAAGAACATCTGAAGATGGGGACTATGCAATTCCTAATGATCCCGATACTCCAGGTTTAGGATGTTCAACTATTTCTCGACCTACGGGCAGAGACAAGTCAAAAATGAAAGGGAAAGGTATGTCATCACCATCTTCTGAAATTGCTGCTTCAATTTCAAAATTAGCACTAACTAGAGAACTCGAAAATGAAACAAATCTAAAGAGACTGGATGTGGAGCGTGAAAAGATGGAAAGGAATAATGTTAAAATGAATCAAATGTTGTTGTTTTCACTAATCAACAAACCGCAGTTAACCCAAGCAGAGGAGGAATTGAAAGATCAACTCATAACTTCTTTATTTGGCAAGGGACAGTAATTTGTTGATGCATTTAAGTTAGTGTGTTGATGTGCGAGTAATCTTTGTAATATTAGTGTGTTATTTCAATTTCAGTAATGTAATAGTAGTGTGTTATTTCAATTTCAGTAATGTAATAGTAGTGTGTTATTTCAATTTCAATAATGTAATAGTAGTGTGTTATTTCAACTTTAACTATGTAATATTAATGTGTTATTTCAATTTCAATTATGTAATATTAGTAGGTTATTTCAATTTCAACTGTGTAATATTAATGTGTTATCGAAGTTGTTATCGGATTTAAATTTAAATTTGAATTTGAATCTGAATTTTAATTTCAATTTCAATATTCATTTGAATTAGAATTTGAATTTCAATTACAATTAGAATCTGAATTTGAATTTGAATTTGAATTTGAATTTCACTTTGAATTTGAATTTGAATTTAAATTTAAATTTAAATTTAAATTTCAATTACAATGTGAATTCGAATTTCAATTACAATGTGAATTCGAATTTGGATTTGAATCTGAATTTTAATTTCAATTTTCATTTGAATGAGAGTTTGAATTTCAATTACAATTAGAATAATATTTAGAATTTGATTCTGAATTTTAATTTGAATTTCAATTTGAATTTCAATTTGAATTAGAATTTCATGTACAATGTGAATTCGAATGTGAATTTCTTTGAATTTGAATCTGAATTTCACTTTGAATTTGTACAATCATGCAGACAATGTGTGAAATTTTGTCGACAAATGCTAGTGGATGCATTTTATCAAAAGCTGAGCTCATGAGTTGTCTATTCATTGTTAAGTGGTTTTTTTTTTTTACCTATATATTGTTGTTACCTAGTGATGATGAATACACAAAATTCATTATTGTTACCAATTTCTTATTTGCTCTGAACCATTTACATAATTCCCTTCGCAAAATGTCTCAAAATGATGAATTTCCGTTAGATTCGGATTCAAGTTCAGATTCACTTAATCGACTTGAAGAACAAACTACTAACGAAAATCGTCAAATCGATCAAATCATCGAGAATATGTTAATAAACTATTCTAGCCTTGGAATTGGCGATCCACCCCCAGAGTAAGGAGAAGAAACTGTGAGCGACAACGCGAGATTGGGGAAGAGAGTTTGATGAATGACTATTTCATCGAAAGCCCGACTTATAGTCCTCAAATATTCCGGCGCAAATTTCGAATGCAAAAGGCATTATTTCTTCGTATAGTTGAGGCTGTTACTACCAATGATGAATATTTCCAGCAAAGGCGTGATGCCACCAGTAGACTAAGTCTTGCACCATTGCAGAAATGTACTGTAGCCATGAGAGTACTGGCATATGGGACAACAACTGATGCCGTCGATGAATACTTGCGAATAAGTGAAACTGTTGCGAGGGAATCTCTTCAAAGGTTCGTAGATGGTGTCATTTCCTGCTTTGGTGACGAATACCTCCAAAAGCCTAATCAACAAGATTTGGCAAGACTACTCTATGTTGGAGAACAACGTGGTTTTCCAGGCATGATAGACAGTATTGATTGCATGCACTGGGAATGGAAAAATTGTCCTACCGCTTGGGCAGGTCAATATGCAGGAAGAAGTGGAAAACCAACAATAATTTTGGAAGTTGTTGCATCCTACGATTTATGGATATGGCATGCTTTTTTCGGAACACCAGGTACTCTCAATGACATTAATGTTCTCCATCAATCTCCAGTTTTTGATGATGTCTTGCATGGTCGTGCACCAAAGATTAATTTTGTCGTGAATGCTCGAATTTATGATCGAGCATATTATCTTACTGATGGCATATATCCTGCATGGGCTGCATTTGTCAAGTCAATTATTGCTCCACAGCTTCGGAAACATAAGTTATTTGCTCAACATCAAGAGTCTGTTAGGAAAGATGTCGAACGCGCATTCGGTGTGCTACAAGCTCGTTTTGCATTTCTTCGACGACCTTGTCTTCTATGGGATATATTTTTTATGGGAAGAATTATGATGGCTTGTATAATCATACATAATATGATAGTAGAGGATGAGCGTGACACATATCTGAACTATTATGATCCAACGGAATTTTTTGTGGACTCAAGAGTACAAGAGAAGATGATCAACCTTTTCAATACTCGACCGCAAGAATTGCAAGTTTGTCATCTTACATGACTAATAGGGCACAACTTCGAAACAGAGAAAGTCACGAAGCTCTTAAAGATGATTTAATTGAGCATATATGGCAAAAATTCAGCAGTGATAATTAACTATGTAATTTGCTTTTAGTAATTGTAATTTTGTATTTCAATCAAATATTTATAATTTGATTGTTCTATTGTACTTCGTATTATATCTCTTGTAATTGTAATGTTAATTTTCTTATTCAATTTGAAGCTTTTAAAAATATAATTTAAAAAACTTAATATTTTGGCATAATATATGTATATATATACATAATATTATAATTTTAAATATAATAAAAGTTAATTATATAAAATTCATAATATCCAAAAATAATATGTAAAATAAATTATAATTATGTTAGGTTGGGTCATGGATGTGGTGTATAGGTTGTGAAATTGGGTTGGGTTATGAATTGTATAGGTGGAAGAAAGAGAAATTAATATTTTAAATATAGGTTGGGCTGTGGAAGGTTGTGGATGAGAGTAGTCTAAGAGTATCTTCATCAACAACCTTTTACAACCCAACCTACAAATAAAATATTAATTTCTCTCTCTTCCACCTATACAATCTACAACTCAACCCAATTTCACAACCTATATACCTTATCAAATAACCCAACCTTATATAAAATATAATTTATTTTACACAACTAGAAATATTGTTATGCACAATAGACAATATTGGTGTCTATTTTTTTGTTATTCAAAGTATAACAATATTGGTGTCTATTTATAGAGAATTTAAAAACATAAATTTTGGTATATTTTTTTTATTTTCTTTCAATATAAATTTATATGTATTATTATCATTATAAGATTTATATTCTAAAAGTTATTCAAACCAATCGGAAAAGCGATTCATGGCACTCAAACAATGGATGACACAAGTTGTGCCATGGGTTGTTCCAACAATTAGATTAGATGCGGCGCGTGGTTTAAGGCTCGTAAGAGAATTTAAAATGATATGGCTGAAGAGTGAAGATAGTATTTAATTGTCAATTTTCATTAATTTTCATTTATTTATTGGTATTCTAGTTGGTAAGCTTTATTTTCAGCTTTAATTTGGTATTATTAAGTCTTTTTAGACGAAGATTTCATTTTTAATCTTTTAGGATAAGTTTTTGATTAGTTTTCTTTTCGGATTATGAATTTTTGGGGTAACGAAAATTAACAACCTTACTCTTGAATAAAATTTGAGTTTATTTCTCTCTTGAGATTTATTTTTAAATTTTGTTTGGTTTTGATAAAACATTCATATCGACTTATCAAACAAGTTCATGACCCCTATTTGTGGCGTCATTCATTGTTCCCGTATTGTTGAAATGAATTGCTTCTTGGGCCGTAGCGTAAGGAGTTTTATCTTGTCTGCGTTACTTGGAGGGTCGATTTCAAAGGTATTGGAATATTTCATTGTTTCAAATTCATTTTTGCGTGCAAGTTTCAGCATACGCTTATGCGTCAAATCCAAATCATTTGGCATCAGAGCCAGATTCAATTTCATCAGGATATCCTTTCTTTTGTTCTTTTTGTTTCGTTTTCATTCTTCGTTTCTTCGTTCTTCATGTAATGATATATCTTTTGCACAACTATAATGCAGTGTTAGCATTATTATAATGCATCGTTCATCATAATACATTCTCAGTACAATTATAATGCACCAATTAATATGAACTGTAGATCACACAGTATTCAACGGTCCAAATCACTTTACAGTGTTAGAATAAACTGGATGTAGATCCATGAACAATATCAGAGAGGAAGGAGACGGGAAAAAGAGAAGAGAAAAGAGAAAATTATACCTATATTTTCTGTAAATTGACTTCCAAATTACAAGTAATAAACACGGTTTTTCAATGTATTATCTATTCTTTTGGATTGCAATGTTGGGCAGAATTTGTCGTTTGAAATGAAGTATTAATCCATTTCTATCTTTGTAATCCAAATAACGTGTTTGCTCAATTATATCATTTTAGTAGGTTTCTACAGAAGTTTTAAGCCTAACAAAGCTCGGGCATTAATGGAGGATCAAACAATCAAGTGAAACCGAAGAAACCATAAGGTGCCGAGCCCAAAGAGCCATGCACGGACCGTGCGCCATGTTCCACAAAGTGTACGGACCGTGCTCCAGCGCCGATGATAACCGGATCATCTTTGTACCCAAGCACGGACAGTACATCATGAAGAACTAAGTGCATGGACCGTGCTCTTGCGTCGAAGATATTTTGATCGGCAGTGCATGGACCATGCTCATGAAGACCAACATAGCACGGACCATGCCAGAGAAGTCAAAGGCGGTGCCCCTCACGAAGTAGAGATGCGCCGGACCGTGCGTCAATACATTCCTAGAGCATGGACCGTGCGATCAATGCATGCAACCGACTTACTTTTTGCTCCTCTTTATAAAGGCATGAAAAAGGGGATTTGGAGAGATTCAGAGATGCCACAAAACACACACAACACACCCTAGATCACTTGGAGCTTGTTCTTGAGGGAGGAGAAGGAGAAGAAAGAGGAGTTCAAGCTTTGGAGCTCCAAGCCGAGGAAGAAGATTCGACCCCGATCATTAGCGTATCTTTAGATTATGTCTTTCAATATGTTGATGTGTTACATATATTCTGTTATGAGTAGCTAAACTCATAGATTCTAGGGTTGTATAAACTCTATGATTTAAGTATGATGATATAAGTTGATGTTCTTCCATTCTCATGGTGTTTATGCATTCATTCGTATATTGATATGTGTGGATGATTGGCCATTATTTATGCTTATGAGTTGATGAATCTAGATTTGAGAGAGTATGATTTGTTGATATTGTAGAATGAATGCATAACATTGATTTGATGCTAGACCGAAAGGTTGGTAGATGTTTGTGATGATACGATTAATCCGAGGGTTTAGGAAATTAGTTGATCATTCGGAGACCGAAAGAGTATGAATGTTAACTAATCTATATGTTTAGCGCTACCCGAAAGGGAGGTTGGATTGAGTCTAGTGATTACTCCTACATGCATGAGAGTTTTAATGGTTGATTATAACTAGTATCGATTGCTTGAAACATAGAGGGATTATGTACTCTAGGATCACTTCTCTATATTTGGTTCTATATATATTTGGCTGCCTTAGTTGTTGGAAACACTCACCTCTCATTTTCAATTCTGTCTTTATAACGAAATTGTGTTCGTTAGTAATATTTAATTATTCGATTATGTTGGTCTCCGTGGATACGATACTTTTACTAGCCACTATCTACACCTACACCGTGCACTTGCGGTTTGTAGTCAAAAATATTAGCGAACAACAAGATTAGAGTATTTAAGCTAACTCTAATCTAACTAACTACTCGTGAGATGTTGACAGTTCAACAACACATGTACTAACTACAACAACAAACTACAACTAACAACTAACTAGGGGTGAAATCTGGGCGGCAGATATTTTCCGCCCGATCCGGAGCCGAATCCGACCGGGATCGAATTCGGAAAAAAAATTTAGTATCCGATCGGATTCAGATTCAATTCAAGGTAGTTAAATTCGGATCCGGGATTGAATTCGGGTTACGTAATAACCGCCCGTATCCGAGTTTTCTTTGAGTTTTCTCATATTTTATCGGATATTATCCGGATAACAAATCCGGATATCCAATTTTTTAAATATATTTTATTCTATTATATATATACTCCCTCTGTTTTCTTTGATTTGGCCACTTTCATTTGGGCACTATTTTTAAGAAATGTTACTTTATGACTTTATGGTGGTGCCCACCTCCTTTAATCAATGTAGATTAAGGCTAATTGTACAAGTTTGAAGTTCCTACCAAAATTTAAATTTTGAATTGTACACTTTATTTCCTACCAAAATGAATATTCAAACACAAAAATAAATTAACAATGAAATAATTGAAAATGCAAAAGTGAATCCAGCTTCTGTACTTGCAAATTTGGCGGCACTTTTCATAAAAACTTAAGCCTCCAAATAGTCCAAACAACAAATGAGCCCAACAAGGCTGCCAAATTTGAAAATTTTGAGGATTTTCAAATTTTGGCAAAAATTAAAAATTTCAAAATTTCCCTCTAATCTGAAAAAGGTACAACAGCCTATAAATAAGGATTCAGCTGCTAAGAGCTTCACAACACAACAACATATTCACCACACTACAACTAGAAAAATAGGACAGCCAAAGGGAAAAGCAAAAATTAGAGGCAAGAACAACATGCAGCAGTCATGGTGAAGGAGCTATCAACAACAAAGGCACCAGATTGTGCAATTCCTCCTTGAAGACTGTAAGGCAGGGAAGCCACAGTACGACAAAATGAAGGCTGTAGTTGAGAAGTTGCACTCTTCAAAGAGGACAGTATCAAGGCTATGGACCGCAGCAAGGCTGCAAAGAGATCAAGGCATGCTCATCAACATATAGTCAAAAAAAATACATCCAACAAGACAGACGAAGTTACACCTAGACCTGGTGTTCATAGAAGGCCTCACAATGTATGACAGAGGTATAATAAGAAGGTTAGTAGCACAATGCAAAGTGACATGATCAGTAGCAGAGAGAGTATAACAAAATTCTCAAGATGTTTACAAAAAATTGTATGAGTTCTACAAAAATGTAAGTATGTGTTGGTTACTGTACAACACCACTAACAAAAACTGGAATCAGCTCCTAAAATTAGTGCAAAAAAAAGAATTAATTAGGCCTCTTGATGTACTTGAATCCCATGGAGGAATCAAAGAAATCCAACTTGTCTCTGTACAGATTCATCAGTTTGAGTAAATCAGTGACTTTATCCTTGATTCTTTCCCCACTCCCAATCTGCAGAACTACCAGAAGCTTCTGGAAAGCTCCAAGCTGCTTCAACCACAACACTCTCATTCTCTCCCAAGCAAAGCTTCCATAGGGTGGAGATGGATAATTCTGTTGCAACATCTGAGATGTGGAGAATCTTCTTCACCATTAACGGAACTGTTAGTGCATTTTCGTTAGCACTTTCCCTTCCTTGTTTCCAGCTGCAGATTGTGTCCATTACACATAAAACTTTTTTGCATAGGCTCTTATCTCCTTTGGATTAGAAAAGGGCTGATCAGAGCTCACACTTCAGCTCTAAAACCTGACTTAACAACTAACAAGTTGTTAAGGATAAGGTTCTCATTAGGTGCAATTCAGTTTGATTCTTTGTCAAACAGTTTGAAGTTTAGATCAATGCAAAATATCATTCACATTGATGATAAGTGGTTTTATATCACAAGAAAGAACCAAAGAATGTATCTTACACCTAATGGGTAGAACCTCATAGAACATGCAAAAATAAAGGTTTTATCCCAAAAATTATGTTCATGTGTGTTGTTGCTAGACCTGTTTTTGCTAGGGATGGTACTGTTCTTTTTTATGGGAAAATAGGAATATTTCCATTCACAAAGCAAGTGTCAGCCATGAGGGGTAGCAAAAAGAGGCCAAAGGGCACACTTGAAACTAAACCAATTGATTCAATCATAAAGCAAGAGATAAGAGACTGTTTAATGCAGCAGGTATTACTGAATTAGATTAAGATTAATTGTATTTGTTTTATGTATTTGTTCTCAAGTTAATGCATTGATTCATATTGTTTTAAGGTTGTATGATAGATTGTTTTAATATAATTTTCAGATGATTCCAGCTATAAAACAGAAATGGCCTGACTTTGCACCAAAACTCATTTTTACAACAAGATAATGCAAGACCTTTCTTGAAGGATGATGATCCAGAGTTCAGGGCTGCTGCATCCTCAGATGGATTCATTATCCATCTGTTTCAGCAGCCTTAAAACTCTCCTGATTGCAATGTCAATGATTTGGGCTTCTTTAGAGTAATCCAAAGTATCCAAAATGAGAGTGCATGCTATACAACTGATGATCTAGTGGGAGCAGTGCTTAGAAGTTATGAAGAATTGTCTCCTCAAACACTTAACAATGTGTTCTTAAGCCTACAAAGTTGCATGGTTGAGATAATGAAGGTAAATGGTTAGAACTGTTACAAACCCCCACATATGAAGAAATCTGCACTCATTAGGCAGAACATGCTCCCTATTGATTTCGAAGTTAATCTGGATTTGGTGAAAGATTACATCATGCATTTGATTCAGAATGGAGACCTAGATAGGATTGAATTACTAATGTGTAGATTGGGTTTCAATCCTACATGAATATGTTATGTTCTTTAGTTGTCTATAAGGCATAACACTTAGAAGGGAAATTCACTTTTTGTGCCATCAAGGCAGGTAATTAGGACAATGATGGATGGCTGCTTAGTTTTTTATCTCAAGTTTTTTGGTGCCTAAAGGCAGTAGGAAGTATTTTGTGATAGCTAAAAGGCTCATGATCAGTCAAGCATATAGGGCTGCATGTTTTGTAAGAAGTTATTTTTGTGTCTTCCTATCTAATGAAATTTTAGTTCTGTTGTTTTACTTCATCACATTTACATTTTGTGCAAAATATTTTCTGTTATAAGATTTTGCATACACTGAAATCATAACCAACCGAAGCAGACATATAGATTTCTTATGCTTAATCATCATTTGGCCAATAGATATGCCATCAGTAATATGCTCTAAAACCAATTTAATACCAAGAAACTTCATCATTTGGTATTCAAAACCATCAGATTCAAATCCCATCTCATTCCCAATAGGCATGCTTCACCAACATAGCCAAACTAATCCAAATTCTAGGGCCATATTCAAATCAGAAAAGGCTACGGGCAAATGCATGCTCATATTTCACAAATCATCTAAATCAGGCCACACATTTCATCATCAATAAGAAGAATCACAAATGCACAAAAGACATGTTCCGTAAGAAATGAGAAATGATCTGAACCACTGATCTTAGTATGATCTACAGTCAAGATTGATCGGTGCATTATGATTATACTAAAATACATTATGATGACCGATGCATTATGATTGAATAGACAATGCATTATGATGCCGATGCATTATACTTGTACATATCGTGCATTATACTTGTGCATAAGATGCATTATTGTTTATTTTTTATGAAAAATCTCTTTTGTACGTGATCTCATCCATATATATATATATATATATATATATATATATATATATATAATATGATTACACATCTCTATCCTTTTTGGATTATTCTCGAGTTATATTTAAGGGAAATTATAATTAATATACCTTATAAAATAAACCCTACTAAAAAAATTAAACCCTTAAGAAAAAATTCATTGACGTGGCACTATCACGTCATTCGTGGGTACATTAACTAAACCCTACTAAAAAAACTAAATCCTAAATCAAAAATTCATTAACGTGACACCGCCACGTCATTCATGGGCCCATTAAGTGTGCCCATGGTGGGTAGGAGAGCATTACTCATAAGTATAAAATATTAAGAATTTTGATGTAAAATGTTGTGTACATATAGATTTAAAAAATTTAGAGATCATCATTCCAAAATTATGATTTATACTTTGATTTTTCAAGACATTCATCATGCATGTAGTAGAAAAATAGATTTAGTAATGATATTATTTTTCAGGCAGTTTTATTTTGATGCCTAGCCGTTCGTTGTTTGGTTCAATCATTTGAATGTTTCATTTGTTGAAAGTTGTATGCATTTTTTAATTAATATTTTTTGAGTAGTTATATTTATTTCAAAAGTCTCCTGTTGTTTGGGTCAACTGTTTCAAGGGATAATATTTGTTGTGTTGCATTTCTCAAGTCAAATGGTTATATTCATTTTGAATATGAAGCCGCCCGTTGTTTGAATTATCTATCGGAGATATAATATTTCTTTCACACCATCTTTTATCATACGTTCATTATGCTTTTTGTTTTTTATTTTAATCAAAGACTTGGTATTATTCTTTGTCAAGAAATACTAATCATTTTCTCTTATGATTTTGAATATTTGGATCCTTGCTTTTCAATATTTGACATTTTCGTCTCTTATGATATTGAATATTTGGATCTTTACTTTTCAATATTTGAATTAGTGTTGTTAAGCTTTTGGTATACTTGACTATAATTTAGATATTACTTAAATGAATTAAAGAAGATTCTACATCATATTACGCACTGATGTGACGATGCCACGTTAGCTCCAATTAGGGTTTAGTTTTTTTAGTAGTATTTAGGTTTTTTAAGTAAGGATTTTTTTTTTTGGTATGATTTTTATGAGCTTCTTTATTTGTACTATTTTCACGTTATCCGTGGGCTCATTAAGCATGCTCACTAAAACATTCCTCTTGATACATTTTAGAAAAATGAGATCGAATATAGGGCGTAAGAGATGCCACGAAGACATGTAGATGGACGTGGTGCGGATTCCAAATAAATAGTTAAAAGATTTCATGTTAAGGGGAAAATTATACTATCACGACTTATAATTTGTTAGTTGAGTAGGGACGGGCGGGTGAAGAAGTTTATACATATGAAAGTGATGAATCGATTTTTGATAAGATGACTTTATCGATAGGAAAAACCCTTATATGATGGAGTGATCCTTAAACAAAATTTAAAAAGAATTATGGCTCCTTAATCTATTACATACAACGGGCGTGTTGACATTAAAAAATAATCTATTACAAAGTTTTTAAAAAGAAATAAAAAAAGCTAATGCAGTCTACCAAGTGATCTAACATTTAAAATGTGTATAAGTAGCCGAGAAAATGCTACCTCACCTTGGCATGTTTTCCTAATACATCGAGCCAATAGGCCGCTTGATAATCAAAATGAAATTACTTGAGCTCATTATATTACATGTACAACGGGTGTGTTGACATAAAAAAATATATATTCTTTTACTATTAAAACTATGTACATTAACAATTGGCTATATGCTTTGTTCTTTTTCAATGAAATGACAAAAATACTCTAATTTTTTAAAATATATCAACAAAAATAATCCGTCGAAGTTCGACGGGCGGTACACTAGGTAATGAGAATACCACCGTTCTACTACGTCTCTTTCTTCTCCCTTTATTCTTCTTGTAATACTCCTTATGTCTCACCGAAATAGTCTTACTTTTTATTTTATTTTATTTTATTTTATACCTCACATATATTTAAAATTCCTGACCATTTTGACGGGACGGAAGAAGTAATATTTTGCGACAAAAAATGTTGAGTGGTTGAAGTTATCTATAAATAGAGGGTGGAAACAGGAAAACCAACAACCTTTCAATACAAAAAAAAACCAGAACAATATTAAAATGGTTTTCAGAAGAAACGTATTTATGGTAGTTATGGTTCTTCTCATTTTCTCACAAGTTGCAGAGCCAAGAGAACTGATTCACACGTCCAATAGAGTTCCACGTAAGCAATTTCTTTCTTGCAAATCATAAGCTTGAAGCCACCTTTTCTTTTTTGGCGATTAAATGTGTTTAGAATTACATTTTAATAGATAAATCGAGTATGATTTATTGTACATAAAGTGCATCAAATATATAGTTCAAATTTTAAATCAGATCACAAGTTTACAACTTTTTGCAATTTTAACACAAACTTTAAAATTTTATATATGAACTTTTTGCAATTTTAATACGAACTTTAAAATTTCGTGAACCAAAACACAAAATTTCTGAGTTTCGCAATTATAACTTCCCCAATTATTAATTTTGTTGTAAAAGCAAACGTTTATAAGAAAAAAATAAAAAAAATAAAAGGTATGTTGTTTGATAAGAGTGAGCCTAAAAAATAAAAATACGTTTGGGGAAGAAATTTCTATTGTAAAAATTAGAAATGTCATAATTTAATTCGCTAAGTGTTAGAGTCCGTGTCGAATTCGCAAAACATTAAAAGTTTATGATTTAATTTGCCAATATTTAATGTTGCTTGGAGGATGTAAATTCTGTTTTAGTGCTCTAGTTTGTGAGCTGTGCTGATGTTGATTCTTTAATAAAATTCTTCTATATTGACCATTTTTTTGGGTGCAAAAATAGTAAAGTTGGGGCTTTATATTAAGATTATTTTGTATTATTTTTTTTTAATAAATGAATCATAATTAATTAGGATCAGCGAAGGAGAAAAATGGTGATCGCATAATAACTCATCGTGATTATGATTGTCCGTCCGGATGCTGTAATGAACTAGACTCAATGTATTGCCGCTGCTGCCGTTGACCCCACATGCATGCATCAAGCCTGCTACTACTGCCTTCAAAGTTCAACCAACCCAACTCATACAAATAAATAATAATTTGCAATTTAATTTGTTTTCCTTTTCCTACTATTTTGGTTTGAGTCTATCTTCATACGAGTGAGGAATATTGTTGGAATATATGTCTTGTTTGTTTGGCAATATTTAGTAAATTAAGTTTGATATGTTTTAACTTGAATGTTTTCTACACTTTAAGGCCATACATATTGTGTGTTCAATTTGGTCAGGATCATTAATATATCCAATGATAATGGTATAAAATAACCATTTGAGATAATAAAAAATAAATTTTAACTACAAATTTATAAAATTCTAGCTGCTTAATGTATTAAAACTTAAAAGACAAACATACTTTTAACGAAAAATACAATAAAATAAAAAAACAAAACAAAACCTAATAATCTAATTATCCCCCCCCACATCTCTCTCTTCTAGGAATGCTCCCCTATCCATTGTGGGAAAACTTTATGTGTCAACCACTCATGTGGCAGTGTCAAGTCAGTAACTTTTTTCATTTAGGGTTGAATCTTTTTTAGTAGAGTTTAATTTATATTTAAATTAATTTTCTTATTTATAACGTTGTCACGTTATCCATGAGCACATTGAGTATGCCTATGGTGAGTATTGGAGCATTTCTCATCTCTCTTCTCTCTCTTTACATTAGTTGATTAATATAAGAAAAAATAGGTCAAATTATATTATATAAAAATCATTAAATCTAGAAAATAAATAAAAATCAAAACTCGATTTGTGATTTTTTCCTTCTAACATTGAAAAATGAGTTATAAGACAAATCGAGCTTTGATTTTTATTTATTTTGTAAATTTAATAATTTATATATTAATTTATATGATACTAGAATATAAATAAATCGAAAAAAATCGAACAAAATAATGTCTAATCAAAGAAACGAAGAAGGTATCCACTACCCATCATTGAAGGAATAGCATATCATTTCTCTCTCTCTCTCTCTCTCTCTCTCTCTCTCTCTCTCTCTATCTATATATATATATATATATATATCCTCTTCCAATTGAAATACACTTGCTCAACGGTGTCTTCTATAGTTCTATATTAGATTCGGAAAGTTTGCTTCAATAACTTAAAAAAATTGAAGTATCCATTGCTTGAGATTTTATTGAAATTGTTATGTTGTGCAATTCAAATATTCTTAACAGTGTTCTTAAGAATGTTCTTTAAACATGAACAATAAAATAAAAACGTAAAGAACACAAACAACTTGTAACCCAGTTCGGTAATAAAACACCTACGTTTGGGGGACAAATCCGAGAGAAACAATCCATTATTACGAAGCAAAGAAGTACTGGACTTACACAAAAACTCCACCTTCTGTCACTTAGACTTCTGTTTACAACTCCCTTAGCAAAGAAGTACTGGACTTACACAAAAACTCCACCTTCTGTCACCTAGACTTCTGTTTACAACTCCCTTTTGTGTGTGAATTGTACTACGAAGAACACTCATTGCTATAAGCAGATAGCACCCTAACACGAAAGGAAAAACGCCTCTGAATCACAGATTCAGACTTCGACCACAACAAGACTAAGTAAAAGTTTTATTGAAATACACGCTCTACCCAAACCCAGAAAACTTACAGATGCAAGCACTCAAAGACTCACGCTCTTTCTCACAAATCTTGCAGAAGCAAGAACACACAAACTCTCAATATAATTCTCAGAAGCGGCAGCCTGCAATTGTCCATCTCCTGCTCTATATATACTTCATAAGATTTGCAAGATTCAGCCCTAGAAGATCTCCAACATATCTTCTCCATATTATTTTCCTTATCTTTTCAAAATAAATAATTCGAATAAATAAATTCGTATTAATTCAGAATGCAATTAATCGTGAGCAACACAACGGAATTAATCCTACATAAATCACCAACCATATGTGGTGTATTGCGTGCAACCCAT
The DNA here is from genome assembly GCA_001642375.2 of Mentha longifolia. NCBI lineage: Eukaryota > Viridiplantae > Streptophyta > Magnoliopsida > Lamiales > Lamiaceae > Mentha > Mentha longifolia. The sequence goes on along the minus strand of CM038114.1, from coordinate 15,653,586 downwards.
GCAATAACACTTTTGGTTGGGACTGATTATGTTTGAGCGACAATACTGGGGAAGCATTACTGGGAGTATATATGAAAACAGATTGTGAAAATATCAAATGAAATAAAATTGTCAAACTTTCTTTGTTAGGTGGTGTCGGTCGAACCTCCCCAAGGAGCTGTTGTTGGTGAAAGAGTGACGTTTCAGGGTTCGAAGGCTTGCCAGATGATGTCTTAAACCCTAAGAAGAAGGTGTGGGAAACACTTCAAGTGGATCTGCATACTGATAAGGAGTTGGTGGCTTGCTATAAAGATTTGCCATTTACAACCTCAGCAGGTATTTGCAAGGTTTCATCAATCAGTGAAGGTTCGATTCGATAGATCAACGATACAAATCATTTCTTTGAATTCTTGAGATTTTGACCCGTTGATACTCAAAAGGTTCCATTGCTGAAGAGTGTAAGGAACTAAATATTTATTTGTTGTCTGATTAAAGTGGATAGGAGTACAAATTTTTTTCTGTATGTGTTGAAATATTATAGTATCTATTTCACCTTGGATTTTGCTGGATGAAAGGCATTTGATTAATGGTTCTGTTCTGAAAGTCATATTGGAAGGCAGTGTGGGCAAAGATAATTTTTTTATATAAAATTTATTAAAATTTTCCCTTTTTCAATAGTGTTGGCCTACTATTTTCAGTATTATTAAAATTTGATGTCATGCTTATACTGAAAATACTGAAAAATAAATTTAAAAGTTTGTCTTTAAAGGGGAAAAAAAAGAATTATCGGGGAATTGGGTTAGTTTTAACCAACTTTATCCTTCTTATGTATAGCAACTTTACACTAAGATTTTAAGATTTAATTTTTTTTTTCTAATATTTACTTAATTTTTAGATATATATATTGATGGTAGAGTCTTTAATACATTGAGCTAATCATCCAAATTTGCTCTTAATATTATGTCTTTAATTACTCTTGAACTTATCTTTAAATAGTTCTTCTATCAACTATCATTAAATAAAGTTAATTCCGGAAAAAAAAATATTTTGATTAGTATATGTGCATGAGCTTAGGTTTAATGTTTAAACAGTAAAAAAATGTTAAAATAGTAAAAAAAAAATTGAGCCTAAATTTACACCTCTAGATTTTGAGGTGAAAAAAATAAAAATAAATACCAATTTCAAGGTTTTCCATTCTTTGAGATTTGGTGATGTAATATGAATTTCAATTCTATCATCAATTGGAAAAAACTTAAACAGTGTACAAATAGCAAATTCTCCAGAGTTCCAAAGTCTTCTTTAATTTCAACCTCAAATCATAATTAGGTACTAAATCATGTAAATCCTCAGCATTGAGATTCCTACATTCGGTTAATTGGAAATTTAATTAGTGTTTATTTCATAGTGTATATTCTAATAAATTACAATTAAATTAGTGTGTAGCTTATATATTCTGGTGTGTTGACTAATTGTTTACCTTCACGCCATTCTTTATTAATTTGTAGGTAATGATTGTTAGCAACAAATATATAGTGGAGTTGTAATTATGTTTCGTAATAAGTTTATGTGGACTAGTTCTTCGACCGAATGCTCGAAAGTTCATTAAAAATGATTCAATATTGAACTATATAGAAACGCTCCCCTACTCAAGGTGGACATAATTAATGTGCTCATCGCTTATGTGGCAGTGCTACGTTATTAATCATTTCCATTTGAGGTTTAGTTTTTTTTTATTTTTTTGGTAAGATTTAATTTTTATGATAATTATTTATATTAATTTCTTTATTTGAAACATTGTCACGTCATCCATGGACATATTAAGTATGCTCACGGTGGGCATTGGAACGTTACTCTTGAACTATGAATGAAATCATCAGACCACACTAAAATTATTTGTTAATATATGATTCAAAAGATATCTGCATCCCCCAATTATTCGATTTGTAGTAGTAGCTTAATTTTAGACAATGTGAACCTCACATATTTAGGCTTTCTTTCTTTCTTTTTTTTTTTCTTTTTTTTTTTTAAATCGCGTTTTCTTTTCTTTTTGAGGAAAGTAGACCTCACAGTTGTATGGTAGTCGTCCTTCCTTCACAGTATTTACAAATGTCGGTAACCACTAAAAATATCTTCTACGGAGTATTATTCATGCATATTCACATATGTACTGGATTTCTTGTCGACCAACGACTGCCACAAAAAAAAACAAATTTTGAAATAATTTAACACCAGAACAAATAATGTTTTGATTAAGTACGTGAAAGGTATAGAATTATAAGTATTAAAATAAAATAAAATTCTAGGAGTATGAAACTAAAAAAATTAATATTCCACACATAAGAAAAAAGCCACGTGTCAGCTTGAGTATGAATGATTTTCTATGTATAAAAAGAGAGGAAAATCCACATCATAGTATTAATTTACAGCTACAAATGGTTTCCAGAATAGTTTTATATGTGGTTCTTTTGTTAGCAATGTTTCTTATCTCCTCGGAGGTTGCAGAGGCTAGAGAACTCACTGAAACGTCCAATTGTAAGCACCTTTTTTTTTTTTTTTTAAAATTTTTATTATTATTATTATCTTTTTATAATGTCAAAAATTGATCCAACTAATTTTCACATCATTTCCCCATCTAGACTTTTAAAATATTGAAAACAAGGCCTCTTTTCATCCCGTTAGTTCCGTTTAAAGGAACTATATGAAGTTGATGAGATCATTGTTGCCTATTTTCTCTAATTCGATAGTTTGGGTATCACATGAGATCCTCGATCCTCATTAGTGTACATACTACTCGTGCACATGATTTATTTTTTTTCTTGATTTTGCTTCATTTTATTTCAATTTCTTAATATTATGGTCCAATCAAACCTTACACTAATTGACTAAGTTTCACTAATCTAATTAGAATAAATCATTTATCTTTGTAGCATTTAATTTAAGTTTTATTAGTTAAAAAATGAGATCAAATACTACAGAATAATTATAAATCATAATTGGATTAATGAACCTTGGTTAATTAGTAAAAAATTAACCCAAATCATATTATATCAAAATGAAACAAAAAAAAAGTAAAAAAAAAACCCAGAAAATAATTATTTTACACGGTTCGTACGTGCACCATAATTGGGATAGATGTCTCATCTGGTTTGCATAAAGCCACAATTTTATAACTTTTAATTCTAAGCATCATATATCCATACAAATTACAAACATAATGGACCCAGCCATACAAATCATTTCTCATTTTTTTTAATAGAAAATCTATTTTTTAATATGATTTCTCACCTAATGTTGCATTTACTTTGGTGTAAAAGGAAGTGTATAAGTCTATTTACTATATTACACTTCTTTTACTTTGATATATACAAAAATTTGACCAGGCCTGTTAAAAGTTCAAACAACCCATTTTTTTATATCATGATATAATACTATACCTAAGATAATGAGATGATAATTTTATAATAAACACAACCTTGATAGTATTAAACATTTGTAGTAAGAAGAGGTGGCACAAGTTAGGCGGTTACATAGATGATAGGGAAAGAACACAACATTTTTACCACATGAGCATATGGAAAGCAATTATTTCTTGACTAATTAAAGATCAAATTTTGACAACTACTGTAATTTATTTGCGAGGCAACTAGTAAAATAGATACTTTGAGATAGTAAAGATAAAAACTAGCCAGTTGGATAAAAAAGATAAAAATTAGTCACTTTTGATGGTAAAGTACATTACTACCCTTAATACCTTAATGAAATTAAATCCTATATTTTCTCCCAAATCTCACTCACACAAACACACACAACAACACATGCATAAAACACATACAACTCGCGCCACACACACAGCAATACACACACAACAACACACACACACACATCAACACATATATACTTGCTAAAAAAAACACACATATATATACACTCACGCACACACATCAACACACACACAACAAACACATACAGTCACTCAACGCTTTTTTTTTATATTATTTTTTTAGTATTTGTTCTTCAATTTACGAATTGAGGTTCATCAATTCACGAAATTCGTTGAATACACGAAAAAAAAATCGTGAATTGCTTCTTTTTTGGCACTAATTCATGAATTCATGAATTGGATTTGTGATTTTAGGCTTTTTTTTAGTGAATTCACGAATTGAACCAAAAATTCGTGAATTCAGGCAATTTTTGTGAGCAATTCACGAATTGAACCAAAAAATCGTGAATTCAGACATTTTTTGTGAGTAAATTTCGAATTGAACCAAAAATTCGTGAATTCCGTACAGGTCGGGGTATTATGGTAAGAGTGACTTTTTTTTTAATCTTTTTTATCCAAGTGACTACTCCCTCCATTTCATCTAAATTGACACCTTTCTTTTTGGCTTTTCTGGCACGTTTTTCCACGCTTCTCGATGATGGGTTTTAAAATGGATTTTTGAAGAATTCTTTCTTTTACGGGATACTACAACTGTCGTAGTATCCCGTAAAAGAAAGAATTCTTCAAAAATCCATTTTAAAACCCATCATCGAGAAGCGTGGAAAAACGTGTCAGAAAAGCCAAAAAGAAATGTGTCAATTTAGATGAAATGGAGGGAGTATTATTTATCTTTACTATCTCAAAGTGGCTATTTTGTCTATTTCCTATTTATTTGCATTAGGTTTGATTTGATTTCAGATAAAGAGGGAAAGGGTGAGAAGACGGGAAGCGATGCTCGTTTTGAGTGCCCAAATGGGTGTTGTGGTGTAGCTAGCCCTTATTGCCGCTGCTGTGCTTACCCTGCAGCTCAAGATCAACACCCCCACCACATACATAACTAAGGCAGACCCATATAGGGTTTAATTTTAATTCGGGAAAATATATATATATATATATGGGAACGGTTCGTATGCTAATAAATTCTGGCATGTTAAAATGTTAAAAATGCTTAAAGGTATACAAAACTATGCTTAAATATGCATAAAATTATGCTTATTATATTATTGTGCTTTTAAATGTACCAATTCATGCTTAAATGAAATCATGCTTATTATACCTTGAAACCATGCTTAAATCAATGACAACCATAGATTTGATTAAGATCAATAGTCCAGATTCATTCATATTTAACACACCAGGATTTATTAACATATGAATCAAACTTTATATATATATATATATATATATATATATATATATATATATATATATATATATATATATATACCAAGGTGTGTGTGAACGTGGACGGTGTGAGAGCATATATTAATTAAATCAGTCAATTGATGTATTGCCAAAATATTGAATTTGTGAAAATTTATTATAAGTGAATGTTGGATGCGCTCAAGGTGAGTGTGAACACATTGGCGGACCCAATTTTTTTTTTTTTTTTAGCTCTATAATTTTTGAAGTTTTTGAATAAATGTATTGAATGATACTCCCTCCGTCCCGTTAGATTACGCATAATATTTTTTTGATGTCTCAATTATGTATATTGAGTAACGCTCCAATGTCCATCGTGGGCATACTTAATATGTACACGGATGATGTTGCATTGTTTTAAATAAGGAAAATAATTTAAATATATACCATAAAACTAAACCCTACCAAAAAAAACTAAACCTTAATAAATAAATAAATAAAAACTAAACCCCAAATAGAAAGGATTAATGACGTGGCACTGCCACATAAGCGGTTGACACATTAAGTGTGCCCACCGTGGGTAAATAAGCGTTTTTGTATGTATGTTCCATTTTTATACATCATACTCCATCACAAATACAAATCACTTTATCTCTACTCTCCATCATCTCAACTTATTTACTTTAAAATCCATGCCCAAAAAAATGGGGCAAAGTCTAACGGGATAATGAATTAATATAAAATATTTAAGTAGTACTAATATTTATAAAATATATAAATATTTCATATATTGTACATTAGAATAGAATCCGTCCATAATTATTTGTATAGGTGTAAATTTATATTTTATTATTTTTGTTGATATCATCCATATCCATATGTTCTTAATTTTATTCCATTTCAACTTACATTTCTTTTACGAGACTATTGTGTTTCTCACCAATCTATTCTTTCATCTCATTTTCTCACATCTCGTGTCCTAACTAGAGGGAGCCGTAATAAAGTTTTATGCCAAACCAAAAAAATTGAACTTATAAAAAATAAAAAATAAAAAAGTTGAAGGGGGCCGATGCTCCCCACCGCTCGTAGGTAGGCCTCCCATGCGCGAATTTCTGTATTTTTATAATGAATGTTGTAAGATTTCTTTAAAATAGAATAAACGAATAATGTTAATTTAGTATATTTTTGTGTTATTTTCCCGTGTTACACATTTTTTTTTTCCATAAAAATTAAAGGGAGGTGTTAACCTCTACCTTGCATAATTGCATTGGTCACAACTCAAAGGCAATTTTCCTTGATATTATGTTTTGAAGGCAAAAACTAACTACTACAATACAAACCGGTGAATTGAGGAGGAGACTGGCTTCTAATTCTTATCATCTTCACATAGCAAGCACGAATCATAATTTCCCAATTATTGATTTGTTAAAATTCATTAATAATACGCGCATGTAAATTTCTCAAAGTATACACCCTTCGCTTTCTAATCACAATTTTTATATTGAGAGAGAGCGATTGAGCCATTGGAAATAGTTCAAAAGTCAATTAATTTCGATCGAAACTTATACATCTTGTACCGAGAAATTTAATCAAACGCAGTCTTCGTTGAACCAATGGACGACTCCAAGTCTTCGTGATTTACTTTAAGGGATGTTATTAATTTAAGAATCGATAAATTTGATAAGACATGTGATAATATGTGGGGTTTATATTCAATCGTTAGTTCTAAATTAAGGGATTGCGGGCTTATCACGGGCCAGGCATTGGTATATCCCTAATTTGCAATTTTACAAAGTGTATAGGATTTGATTAAATTAAATTAGTCAATCTATCATCAATCCTCAAAATAAATGTCCCTTATAGTACATAACTTTCAATTGGGAGATTAGCCCTTCTCGCTACTTAAGAAAAAGTATGGGTCGGTTAATGCATTCATTTGCCGTATAAAAATTGATCATAAAATGTTTACATAGGTCGGTTAAACATGTCAATTCTTTTGAATAAAAGTGTCACTTGCTGTGAATAATTAAAGTGTCAATCGAAATTTTAAATTTATCAAATTAATATTGTAATGATTTAATATTATTATTGGTATTTATCTAAATTATTTACGTGTATAATTAAAGCATCTAAACCCCCAAGATAAAGTATTAGCATTGTATTATTATATTCTTAGTAAAAGTGTTAATTAATTGTCTTAAATATATAAATATCAATTATCACAAATAAAAGTGTCAACCTTTTTAAATTTTGAAATTAATATAATTTAATGCGGGGTGCAGATTTAGATCCAATTAAAATTCGACCACACCATGCAACTAAACCGACATGAGTACAACCCTTAAAAGATTAAACAATATCCCCAGTTCGATTAACTATTTTTCTTGTTCAATTTTGATTTCGTTCATCGGTAGGTTCGGTTTTTGGGTATCTATTCTACTTCTACTTCCCAGTATTTTCCACCTGTGTGTATCCACACGGCAAAGTGTAGCGTTTTCTTGTTGAACAACGTGGCCAACTGTTACACAACATGGACCTTGAATATTCACATTTAATTTCGAAGAAAAATGTTTTGATCGGGAAAGGACTACAAATATATATATATATATATATATATTAATAAAATTTAAGGGATTATGCAATCGAGTCCACACAAAAAAGAATATTGCATTTAAAATATATATCGGTTACATGCGTGGACGTAAAAGTTTATACAACAATTGATAATTGTGAAATTTTTGTTTTTTTTTTTTTTTTTTTTTTTTTTTTTTTTTTTTGATATAGAAGATTGAGGCAGAATGATATCATTGAGTTTGAACCGAAGATTGTACCACTTTATTACATTCTGATCATAGTTATAAATTAGAACTTTGAAGGTCTATTGTAGTTAATTAGAACTTTGATATTGTTATAAATATTTATTTTATTATGGACATTACTTATTAGTTAGGGTTTTTATTATCTTATATATATATAGAGGTAGTAGATCATATGAAAACTAATTATTACGTGAAACCTGCAACCCATCATAAAATGTTGCATTTTATGCATAAAATGATGCATTTTGTGCATAAAATGTTGCATAATAAAATATATTATTTTATATTATACTATTTTATTTTTATGCATATAATGCATAATCATGAGAATTTGCATAATAAAATATATTATTTTATTTTATTTTATATTATTTTTAAGCATATAATGCATCATCATGAGAATACAACATTTTATGATAAAAATGCAACACTTTTGTGCATAAAATGCAATATTTTATGATGGGTTGCAGGTTTCACGTAATAATTAGTTTTCACCATAACTCATCTATATATATATATATTGTATACCCTATTAACACATTAATGTAAGATCAATTATAATGAGAATACCGCCGTCCCTTTCTTCTTCTTGTATTCTTTATTCTATAATATTATTTTGCGACTAAACTTCGAGTGATTGAGGCTATCTATAAATAGAGGGTGGGAAACAGGAAACCAACAACCTTAATTTCAATACAAAAAAACAGAATATATATAAAATATTAAAATGGTTTTCAGAAGAAATATTAATGTATTTATCGTGGTTATGGTTCTTATTTTCTCACAAGTTGCAGAGCCTAGAGAACTCATTGACACGTCCAATAGAGTTCCACGTAAGCAATTTCTTTCTCGCAAATTATAAGCTTGAAGCCACCTTGATAAGGATTTAGTCCTTATCAAACGACGATGAACGAGATGTTCACGCCGTGAAGAACAGAAGGCAGACGCGAGATCGAGCTCGTCGTTCACGCCAAGAAACTTGCGGGAAAGTGCAGAAAATTAAAGAAACAAATGCGTAGGAGAAATTAAGGTTTTGTTTATTGATTCATTGATTCCTTCTATTCTCCTAATAACACTCTATTTATAATGCTAAAACCCTAAACAAATATGGAAAAGATATACTATAATCTAAACAATAAATATAAAAGATAATCTCTAATAATAGAGATATACTCGTATCAACTCCCTCACGGTTGAAATCCACTTTGTCCTCAAGGCGGGTACCACGTTGCAACGAACAACTCATACCGCGGCGAAGTAACACACCGTGAAACCCGTGGTGAGATATCCCCTCCAGGATCAAAAATCAACACATTCTTCTCAATCAAGAAGGCACCAAAATTTGAAACCCCAGAACCAATAAAGTCTAGAGCAACGCGTGTGCGTTGGCCTAATGCAATCTCAGGAACCCTCTTATCCACGTGTTGATATGATGCAGATCCACCTCCTTTAAACATTAGTTGATCATCTTTTCGTGACACCTTTTTCTGCTGTCATTATCTTCAGGTGTATAGCGTACATTATCAAACCATACCTCATCTCTGCTTTTCGGCCATGGATGAGGAAGCTTGTACCCTTTAGGCCTTGGCACTAAACAGTCCAATCCTTTAGAAATAGCATCCACACTTTCCAAATTAGGGACAAAATCAATCATACTCACATCACAAACTCTGAATTTCTCAACCTTAATCACCTCAGCCTCACCATTCTCTCTCTTAACCTTCTCCTTCTCTTCATTACCAATCCTAGCATTCACCTCCACACTCCGTAGCAGGCCCTCTGACGACGGCAGCGGCTGCTGCTGCTGCGGCGATGGTTCGAACATGGAGGTCTGGTAAGTGATCGGGGCGGGCTGGCTGCTGGCGGAAACACGCGGCACCCACAATGGGGATTGCCAGGAGAGCGGCATCCCATTTGGAGGATCGGGGTCTGGTCTGGAAGGAGGCGGCGCCCCGAACCATCATTGCTCGTGGGCTTCCAAGCGAGCCTCTAGTCGACGCATCCACGAGAGGAGCGACTCTATGGTGGCCTGCGGCGGTGCAGACGAAGATGGTGGCGTTGTGTTGTGGTGGTAGTAGTCCGCGCCAGAATGTTGTAGCCGTGGTCCGGCGGCGGAGGCACGTACGGCGGCGGTGGCGGCAGAGGCACGTACTGCGGAGGGCTGTGGTAGTCGTTCATCGACGGCGGCCCACGATGATTGGGCAACGACAACCCTTGGTGATGATCCGGCGGAGGCAGGTCGAGCCCCGGCGGCGGCCCAGGAAGAGCGTGGTGGGGATCAGAACCCATGCGCTGCGGCGGCGGATGATGGGGAAGAGCAAGAGGTCCACGGCTGCGGTATTCGACTGGATAGTGGTGATATGCAGAACTCCCAAAGTGTTGATGAGGATACACATTGAAATTCCACAATAACTCAGCCATGGAAGATGTCTTGATGTTCACAATAGTGAAAGCACCAATTGATAAGGATTTAGTCCTTATCAAACGACGATGAACGAGATGTTCACGCCGTGAAGAACAGAAAGCAGACGCGAGATCGAGCTCGTCGTTCACGCCAAGAAACTTGCGGGAAAGTGCAGAAAATTAAAGAAACAAATGCATAGGAGAAATTAAGGTTTTGTTTATTGATTCATTGATTCCTTCTATTCTCCTAATAACACTCTATTTATAATGCTAAAACCCTAAACAAATATGGAAAAGATATATTATAATCTAAAGAATAAATATAAAAGATAATCTCTAATAATAGAGATATACTCGTATCACACCTCTTCTTTTTTGGCGATTAAATGTGTTAGAATTACATTTTAATAGATAAATCGAGCATGGTTTATTGTACATATAGTGCATCAAATATATAGTTCCAATTTAAAATTAAATCATAAGCTTATAGCCTTTTGCAATTTTAACACAAACTTTAAAATTTTATGAGCTTTTTACAATTTTAGTACGAAAAATTACGAAATTTCTGATTTCCACAATTATAACTTCCTCAATTATATCTTTTTGTAAAATTAAACGTTTATATATGTATATTTTTTTTAAAAAAAGTATGATGTTTGATAAGAGTGATCGTAAAAAATAAAAGTAAAAAATTGGGGATCGAAGTTTTGTTGCAAAAATTAGAAATGTCATAATTTAATTCTCAAAGTGTTAAAGTTCGTGTCAAATTTGCTAAACAGTGAAAGTTTATGATTTAATTTGTCAAGATTTGAAAGTAAAAAAATAGTAAAATTAGAAACACTTTATACCCACCGTTGACACACTTAATGTGCACACGGCTTACGTGACAATGCCACATCAATGCTTTTTTCTTTTAGGGTTCATTTTTTTTTAATAATATTTAATTTTTTATGGTAGAATTTATTTTATAAGGTATATTAATTACTATAATTTTTCTTAAATATAATGCCGTCACCTCAGCCGTGAACATATTAAGTATGCTCACGGTGGGTATGAGAGCATTACTCATAGTAAAATTAGTGCTTTATATTAAGATTATTAATTAATCGTAATTAATTAGGATCAATGAAGGAGAAAAATGGTGATCGCATAAGAAGTGATGGTGGTCGTAGTGAATTTGAATGCGAGTCCGGATCCTGTAATGAACCCACATGCAAGCATCAACCATTCAACCCTACTACTGCCTTCAAAGTTCAACCAACTAATAGTAAAATTTAAGTGATCATGCTATCAAGTTCCAGACAAAAATAATAGAAAAATGTCTTGATTGTGAAATTTTTGTAAAAAATTGGACATAGAAGAATTCTAGGTATATAAAAAATAAATAAAATCTCCCCCCCCCCAAAAAAAATAAAATAAAATAAAATCTAACATATAGTGCATTAAATTATTAAAATGCCGGTATAAATTAAAGTGGATAAGAATATTGTAAATACACCAATATTTTGTTAGAATAATAAATATTATACGCATAAGTAAAATCATTATTATTATTATTATTAGAATCCATGTATCAAGGAAAAAGAATACCTAGGTTGGAGTAGAGAATAAGAATCCTTAAATTTTGAACATACTTTCCTTGATGTCAGGATTCTTATTATTTTCCTGAATTTTATAAAATGTGAAACAAACACAAGAATTTAATTTTTTGGAATCTAATTACTTTCCGTGTTACACCTGATCGATCGTGTATTTTAGAGTGATTATACGAGAGAGAGAGAATGAAGAACACGAGAGGTTTTTACGTGGTTCGATCTTTGATTAGATCTACGTCCACGAAAGAGAGAATGTTTTATATTTTCGTGTTCTAACCGCTATTACAACCTGCCTCTTTCTTTACAAATGATTCTATTTATAGAGAATGGAGGTCACGGGTGTTTCAGGAGTGGTTGGGGGGTCGTGGGTGCTCCTGTCTGCACTGTGGAGTGGTTGGGAGCAGTTGGTTGACTTTCTTGACTTCCATTGGGCTTTATCCTTGATTGGGCCGGGGGAATTAGGAATGGGCCGAGCTGATCTGGGCCTATTGGGCCATATCCTATCACATCCCCCCCCAAAAGACCGGAGCAGCGAGGTCATTGTGGGGAGGTGTAAACTGGTCGAGGTCGAGGTCGAATTGTACTTGCTTCGTCGGAAATGAGGTCTTGACGAAGTCGAAATGTATACTGCCTCGTTTTGACGAGGTCGAGCTTGAATTTCATTGCTTCGTCGGAAATGAGATTTTGACGAAGTCGAAATGTATACCGCCTCGTTTTGACGAGGTCGAGCTTGAATTTCATTGCTTCGTCGGAAATGAGATTTTGACGAAGTCGAAATGTATACCGCCTCGTTTTGACGAGGTCGAGCTTGAATAGACGTGGCGTGATGTGCGACTGCTGTTGTCAGCGTAGGTAGGACACGCGTCGCTTTTTGGTTGGGGCAGGTGAAGATGCGGGATTTGAAAAGGCGTGCCCTTGCCTTTTAAAAGCTTCTTATGTACGCTAAACAACATTTTTCTCAATCGATTTTCAATATCGCGCAAGAGAAAACCCTAAGCCCCAAAATTCTGCAACCGCCGCCGTTTAGCCAGTTCCCGGTGATTTTTGATCGGAAAATCTGTGACAAGTAAGTAATTTTCTTCACAATGGATGCTTCTCCTTTTCCCCAAGTAGATAGTGATAGTGAGAAGGTAGGGGTTTCGCCTTCGCCGGTTAGGGGGTTTCCGGCGAAGGTTTGGCTGAATGTATATACCCGTGCGTTAGTCCCGCCGGCGTTTAGGGAAATTGAATTCCCGTCGTTGGTCGGGTCTGACGCGTCTCTGGCTGTGGCCTCCACCATGTCTGTATCTCATATGCAGGGTTTAGCCCGCAGTTTTTTATTTCCCGAGTCAGTCGAACTCCTTTTACCTCGTGATGTTGATAGGGGTAGTTCGCCTCCCGTGGGTTTTTTTACTGTATATGAAGATTACCTTCATTTTGGTTTACGGTTCCCTTTGAACCATTTTTTCGTCGAGCTCTTAGAAGAGCTTGAACTGGCGTTAGGTCAGTTGCAGCCACCCTCTGTCAAGCAGATCATCGGCTTTTGCTTCGAGGTCAGCCGACGTGGTGGTACGCCTACCGTAGAGTCGTTCCTTAGGTTTTTTAGGCCTAAGCTTGGTCCGACGGGGTGGGCTTACCTTTCCCCTATTAATAGGTTCAAGTTGGGGACGCCTTCTAAGGTGCCGAACTGGCAAAAGAAGTTCTTCTTTTGCCGGTGTGAAGGTGTCCCGTTATACCCTTGGATGAAGGGTAAGTTCGCTCCTCGAGACACTGGGAAACCGACCGGTGAGCTTGAGACGAGCTTGGTGAACCTCGGCCTCGTTGAAAGGAATTATGCCGAGGCCGAGCTTGCGAATCATGGGCTAAGCCCGTATAACTCCGTGTCTGACGCGGACTTGGGTGAGGCTCTGCTTCGCTGACTTGCGTTTCGTGATTTCTTTCGTTTTTTGCTGACAATATATATTTTTTTTTTTGTAGTGGATGCCCAAGCTTTCCAGGCCGCCTTACAAGGCAAGAATAAGAGGAAGAGGCAGAAGCCCTCTGTTTCCGTGGTGGAGAGGGTGACTTCGGCGGCGTCGTCAGAGAGGACGACCGACCTTCCAAGGTCGGTATCCGTAAGCTCGCAGCTGGAGGCGCCTGTCCGTGGTTCCTCTCCACTGCAGGTGGTCGGCCGACGACCTCGAGGAGCCGTAACTTCGTTGGATGCCGAAGTGACGATCGTCGAGAGCGGCACGACCTCGATCCAAGGATTCCCTGAAGTAAGTGTACAACTGAATATTACATATACATATAGTGATTGTTCCTTTTTTAATCTCCCCTTTGTTTTCGGGTTTTAGGGAGCCGAGGCGGTTTTGCAGGGCTTGGCGAGCTTCATTAGGAGTGGAGTCGCCAAGTTACAAACACAGGCTGCCGAAGCTGCGGCTACGGAGGATCGGCTGATGGCCAGGGTCCATGCTGCCGAAGCCGCGGCACAGGCAGCACAGGAGAGGGAGGCGGTGGCTTTGGCTGCCACCGAAGAGGCGAAGAAGAGGAACGCCGAGCTGGAGGCTGAAGTGGACCGGCTGACCAACGAGATTGCCGGGGTGGTGGCTGGACAGGGGGACGTGTTCCGAGCTATGGTGGAACGTGTCTTCCGGTCGAGGCATTTCTCCCACATGGCCGTTCAGTTGGCGAGTGTCTTGAGTACCCCGATCGTCTCTGCAGCGCTCGACAACATCGCCGCCGACATCCCCGAGCTTGATAAAACCAAGTACGGGTATGGTGTCATGACGGAGGAGGAAACGCTGCAGGACTTCGCCGGTGTGCTCTTGGAGCTCGGTTCTTCAATCCCGGTGGTCGAGCAGCTCGCCGCGCAGAGGGTTCTTCTCACTGAAGGGACTATTCGGCGATGTCCCGCCGACAGGTATGAACTCCTGGAGACGGTCATTGCCGACCTTGAGAAGACCCCGGCTGCACAGACCACCGAGGAACCAGCTCGCGACGACCTCGAGGAACCAGAGGTCGGCCTAGAAGGAGAAAATCGTGAAGTAGTGAATTGACACTTCACGATTTTTGGCTTCTTTCCCTCTTCTCTTTTTTTTTTTTTTTTTTTTTTAAAGTTTTGTACTTCGTCACTGTTAGGGTGGCATTTCTTTCGCCGTTTTCGGCTATACATAAATAAAAGGATTTCTTTTTGAACCTTGCTTGTATTTGTTCTGTAGTCTGCTCCCGAGTTTTATGATGCCTCCCACCTTGTTCAAGAAATATCCGAGCTTCGCCGAGCTGTAGAGGTGGCCGAGCTCGATGTTTCGAACTGGAAGAAGCGGGCTAATAACATAGAGATCGAGGCCGAGGTGAAACTTCGGGCTTCTTTAGAAAAACTCGATGAGATGCATGCCAGATACATGGAGCTCGAAGACCAGTACCAGCGAGCTCGGGATGACATCAAGGCTTGCAAAGAGATCGTCGAGGAGCATATGGAATACGAGACCATAATTCACCGAGCTGGGGGATCCACGATTTTCGAGACTTACGATAAGGTCAAGGAGCTCCAGGCCCGATGCCGAAGTTACAGGGAGGAATTTGGGAGTGAATCCTGGCAGGTTAGAGGTGAGTTTGAAGAGCTCGTTCGTGTGGCGAGCATTTATGAGACAGTCCTTGATCGATTTCCGAAGCTGAAGCGGCGTCTGTCTTTACAAGCTGGTTCTGCGACTTCAGTTTCTTCCGATCCGGATCCGAAGTTGCTCGACCGTACTTCTAGAGAATTTTTGGGAGGTGAATCTTCGAGGTCTGCTGACCCGGACCCGAAGATTGTGACACGCCATTCTCAAGAAATTTATAGTCAAGAGCGGCGATCGGCGTCTGGACGGGGTCGGGGTCGGGGTCGGGCGAGCCAGAATGTCCGAGGTAGAGGCCGAAGTTCGGCTTCTGGACGCGGTCGGGGCAGGTTTAGTATAGACGATGTTTTGAACTTCAACTCCGGCAGGGATTTTGCTAGAGATTGGCTTAGCTTTAGTAAGCCAAAGCCTCCGGGTTCCTCGCCTTCTTAATGTAACAATGTACATTTATTTCTATTCAAATAAAACAGAAATTTTTGCATTTGCGTTTACCAACTTTCTCAGTCACTTCGTCTTGTGACGAAGATTTGTGCTTTCAGTTAGCCACCTTGTCTGATGATGAAGTTTAGGCTTTTAAGTGGCCACTTCGTCCGAAGACGAAGCTTAGGCTCTTAACCAGCCACTTCGTCCGAAGACGAAGTTTAGGCTTTTAAGTGGCCACTTCGTCCGAAGACGAAGCTTAGGCTCTTAACCAGCCACTTCGTCCGAAGACGAAGTTTAGGCTTTCAAGTAGCCACTTCGTCTGAAGACGAAGCTTAGGCTCTTAACCAGCCACTTCGTCCGAAGACGAAGTTTAGGCTTTCAAGTAGCCACTTCGTCCGAAGACGAAGTTTAGGCTTTCAAGTAGCCACTTCGTTCGAAGACGAAGTTTAGGCTTTCAAGTACCTTATTTGTCGAGTTTATCGATAGGGGTGGTCCCCTTACGCGCGTTTAGGTGTTACTCCGACATGGAGTTTATTTGTATCCTCGTCAGGATTTTAAAATCAAGATACTTGGTATAAAACGAGAGAGAGGTGTACCATGCATGCAAATTATTTAAGTGAACTAAAAAAAAAAAACTTTAATTGAATGGAGTTAAAAAAAGACAGAATTTACCAAGACGACCCGGCTCCTAGGACCTAAATGGACTCGGACACTGCTCTCTGTTTATACAAAGTACCTTTTCAAGTGAGTAATGTGCCATGTACGGGGTATGGGCTCACCAGATAAGTGGGCGAGCTTGTACGACCCTTTTCCGAGGACTTCTTGAACTCGGTATGGTCCTTCCCAGGTGGCTTCTAATTTGCCGAGTTTTTCCGCCTTACTGACCTCGTTATTCCGGAGTACGAAGTCGCCTATTTAGAGCTGCTGATGCTTCACCCGGCTGTTATAATACCGAGCTACTTGCTGTTTGTATCGAGCTTCTTGTATGTAGGCTTGTTCCCGTCTCTCTTCTAGCAAGTCCAAGTTAGTTCGAAGTCCATCTTCGTTGTCTTGGGCTGCGAAGTTAAGCGTTCGGGGGCTCGGCAGACCGATCTCTACCGGGATCACCGCCTCGGTTCCGTACACCAAGCTATATGGTGTTTCGCCGTGTGATGTCCTCGGGGTGGTTCGGTACGACCATAGGACTTGAGATAAGTTCGCAGCCCAGTCTCTTTTGGCCTTATCGAGCCGGGTTTTTAACCCTTTGACTATCGTTCGGTTCGTAACCTCGGTTTGGCCATTCGCTTGAGGATGGGCTACCGAGGTGAACTTTTGCTGGATGTGGAGTTCGTCACACCATTCTCTGAACGTCCTGTCTGTGAACTGGGTTCCATTATCTGATACAAGGACGTGAGGTATGCCGAAACGACAAACTATGTTCTTCCAAACGAAGTTCAAGGCGTTTTTACTTGTGATCCGGGCCAATGGTTCGGCTTCGACCCACTTCGTAAAGTAGTCGATGGCTACAATGAGGAATTGTAATTGGCCGGGGGCTTTTTCAAATGGGCCGACGATGTCAATTCCCCACTGCATGAACGGCCAAGGGCTTTGTATGCTGGTCAGCTCGGTCTGAGGCAACCTCGGAACCGTCGCATGGATTTGGCACTTCGGACACCTTTTGACGAGGTTGGTAGCGTCTTGGAACATGGTGGGCCAGTAGTACCCACACCTCATGACCTTTTTGGAGAGGGCGCGGGCTCCAATGTGACTGCCACAGGAGCCTTCATGGACTTCGCGCAGTGTGTAGTTTGCTTGGTTGGGCCCCGCACATCTTAGGAGAGGTTGGAGGTAGGATCTTCTATACAACACTCCCTGTTCAAAGACATACTTGGTGGACTTGGCCAGGAGCTTTCTAGCTTCAACCTTATCGGTGGGGAGTTCGCCTATCTCTAGATAACTGCGAAGTGGAGTCATCCAGTTCGGTCCATCTTCGGTTACTATATTAACTTCGGCTTCATCGATACTTCGGAGCTGTACTTCTTCCACTGGAGAGATTGTTGATGATGACGCGAGCTTGCTTAGTGCGTCAGCTCGCCCGTTATCCCCTCTTGGGATTCGCACTAACTCGAAGTACGAGAAGCCTTGTTGTAGGATCTTGGCCTTATGAAGGTACTTCTTCATTCGTTCTCCTTTGGCCTCGTATTTACCCAGTATATGATTCACTATGATTTGGGAATCGCTGTGAATTTGAATGGCCCTTACCTGGAGAGCCTCGGCTAGGCGAAGTCCAGCGATTAGAGCTTCGTACTCAACTTCGTTATTTGTGGTCGGAAAATTGAACCGGAGTGCGTGGGTGATCTCCTTTCCTTCCGGGCTGATGAGTAAAACCCCGGCTCCGCTTCCTTTGTTACCTGATGCCCCGTCCACGTAGACCTTCCAACAGTCTCGCGGTTGTGGATTAGGTGCCTCGGCCTTTGGTTTATCCTCAGTAGGTTTAACGGATTGCTGTGCTTCCGTGAACTTGGCTTCCACCAGGAAATCGGCCAGGGCTTGTCCTTTGATTGCTTGGCGAGGTATAAAGGAAATTGTGTGCTCGCCGAGTTCTACAGCCCATTTAGCGATTCGCCCAGACGCTTCTGGCTTTGTAAGTACTTGCCGAAGTGGTAGGTCGGTCAGTACTTGTATCTGATGTGCATGGAAGTATGATCGAAGTCTCCTCGCTGCATTCACCAACGCAAGTGCGACCTTTTCCAAAGGCTGGTATCTCGTCTCCGGCCCTTTTAGGGCTCGGCTTATGAAATAGACGGGTAGCTGATGACGTCTTTCTTCTCGTACCAGGACTGCACTGATTGCCTCGTTCGAAGCGGCGAGGTATAAAGAGAGGGTCTCGTCCTTCTTTGGTGCAGATAAGGTTGGGAGATTTGCGAGATACTTCTTCAAACCATCGAAAGCTCCTCTGTGCTCATCGTTCCACTCGAAGTTCGGAGCCTTCTTTAGTATCTTGAAGAATGGGAGTTGTTTTTCGGCGGCCTTAGATAGAAAGCGACTTAGGGCGGCTAGGCAGCCCGTCAGTTTGTGCACGTCGTGGATCGACTTCGGCACTTGCATTTCTTGAATAGCCCGGACTTTCGAAGGGTTGGCTTTTAACCCCTCGCGTGAAACCCAACACCCTAGAAATTTTCCAGATCGGACCATAAAAGTACACTTTTTTGGGTTTAATTTTAGGTTCACTTTACGAAGTAGGCCAAAGACAACTTTAAGGTCGTTTACACAAGTGGCGATCTCCTTGCTCTTTACGACTATATCGTCTACATATACTTCGACAATGCTACCGACGTGGGCTTCAAAAATTTTATCGACCATCCTCTGGTATGTGGCTCCGGCGTTCTTCAGTCCGAAGGACATTTTTTTGTATGCATAGATGCCGAAGTCCGTGACGAAGGCGGTCTTCGGTGCGTCTTCGGCATTCATGAGGACTTGGTGGTATCCCTTGTATAGGTCCAAGAAGCTGAACACCTTGTGACCAACAAGAGCTTCGACCTTCTTGTCAATGTTGGGGAGGGGGTAGCAGTCCTTTGGGCAGTGCTTATTAAGGTCCGTGTAATCAATGCACATCCGCCACCCACCTCCCTGCTTTTTCACCATCACGGGGTTGGCCAACCAGGTCGGATACTTTACTTCGAATAAAATATTGGCCTTTTGCAGTTGCCGGACCTCGTCGTGAATTACTTGACTCCTTTCGGCTGCGAAGGCTCGTTGTTTCTGTCGAACTGGTTTTATTGCAGGGTCGATGTTGAGGTGATGAGTGATGATGTTTGGTGCCACCCCAGTCATGTCAAGCGGCGACCAGGCGAAGACATCTCTATACTCCCGAAGTAGCCGGATAAGTGGACTTCGGAGCTCGTTTTCGCCGACGAACCCTACTTTGACGACCTTGGTAGGGTCATCTTCGTATAATGCGACGTCTTCTACCGGCTCGATGGATGGAGACGACGTCGGCTCCACCTCTTCGGGTTTCTGTAGTTGCTATGCCTGGGGGTGTTGATTCCTATCACCTCGGAGTGCGACCTGCATGCACTCCTTAGCCTGTTGCTGGTTTCCCCGAAGCGTGATCACTCCGTTTCTAGATGGAATCTTAATCGTCAGGTGGTAGGCTGAGCAGATTGCCTTTGTCGATATTAGCCAATCCCTTCCTAAGATGATGTTATAGGGGGAGCTGGCTTTTACGATGAAGAAGTGGATTATCTTCGTAGTAGACAACGGGCTTTTTCCAACTGTCACGGGTAGTGAAATTATGCCTTCCGTCGTCGTCTCTTGTTGTGTGAAGTTCTTTAATGGCATGGGTGCTGGCTTTAGACGTGCTTCTTCGATATCTAGCTTATCGAAGCAGTCTTTAAAGAGCACACTCACCGATGCTCCACTATCGACAAATACGCGGTGGACCAGTTTGTTGGCCACCACCGCCTCGATTATGGTGGCATCTTGATGAGGTACCGCATGGGGAACTGGGTCATCACCGGAAAAGGTGACGACCTCGTCTCTCCTAAACCTTTTTTGAGTGGGTTCTTCTCGCTGTTGACTCTGGGCTTCGGCTTTCAATGATGACCTCGTCGTGCCTTCGGGCAGTCCGGTGATGGCCGTGATGACTGCGTCATATTGAGGCTGATCTTCGTCTTCATCCTCGTCGTCGTGCCTTGGCCTTTTGTCATTTTGGGGGGCGCAGTTATAGCCTCCCTTATTTTTCTTTCTCTTGCCCTTCCCTTGAGGTCGGGCCTCTTTCTGATTGCGACTTTGGTACAGTTTGAGGGTACCGTCGCGTATCATGTGCTCTATGTCCGAGGCGAGATCTCTGCAATCTTCAGTTTCATGACCGTAGTCATTATGGAGTTTGCAGTATTTCTTCTTGGATTGACGTTTCGACCCACCTCGAGATAAGGGCGGCGGCTTCTCGAACAAGTTCGCATGAAGCTCGTATATTTCGGCCCTTGACTTTGTCAGTGGTGTATACTGACTTCGGTCTTGGTTGGATCGAGGTCCTAATCGGGACTCGAGGGGTCCTCGTTGTAACCTTTCGAGGGCACTTCGGCGGCCTTGCCCAAGGTCGGTGCGCTCCTCTTTCTTTCTCTTATCGTTGTTTTCGGGCCGATCTGCAGCCCGTTTCTTCCGATCGGCCTCGTCCGCTTCGGCGAATGTGTCGGCGATCTTCCATAGCTGCTTGGAGGTCGTAGGACGTGCCTTTACGAGCTCTCTGAAGAGAGTCCCGGACTGGATGCCATTTTGGAATGCCGAGATAAGCACGTCGTCGGAGAGACGATCGACTTTTAGGCTCTCGTTATAAAAACGGGCCAGAAAATCACTGATCGTTTCTCCCCGCCCTTGCTTTAAGGTGAGGAGCTGGGCTGGGCTGATTTTTGCTTCGGCTTTTTGGAAGAAACGACGTTCAAAGGCGTCCAGTAGGTCGGCATACGATCCTACGCTGCAATTAGGGAGGCTATCGAACCAGCTTCTAGCGTTGTCTACTAGTAGCTCGGGGAAGACTTTACACATGTAAACGTCTTCGGCCAACCCCTGGTTCATCATGTTGTATTGGAACCGGGATAAAAAGTTGCTGGGATCTTGGGTTCCGTTGTAAGGCGGGATAGGAGGTACTCTATACGTCGATGGGAGGGGAGTATAGAGTATCCTATTAGTGAAGGGAGTCGAGATTCGACCGTAGACGGCGAACCTTCCTTGGTAGGTGTTCTCCTCGTCGTGCCGAGGTGGAACGGCGTTTTGACGCGGTGGCGTCGGATCGCGCTGAGGTGAAACGTGATCGTTCCCGCGGCGATTGCTCTGTCGCCTTCGGGGAACTTCGGGCTCAACGTCGAATCTTCTTTGATAGACGTTCCGTTCGTCACGCCAATGAGGAACGGCGTTTTGACGAGGTGACGTTGAACCGCGCCGAGGTGAAGCGCGACCGTTCCCACGGCGATTGTTTTGTCGCCTACGGGGAACTTCGGCCTCCCTGCCTCCAACGATCCGAAGACTTGGGGATGGCCTTTGTGACGGTTCGACTTCGTCTTCCTTGCTTTGACTTTGTCGGTGTTGATCGGCAAACCTGCGAAAATCCTGCTCATGGATGCTCAGGTACGCTTTCAGTACGTCTCCCAGCTCGGGTTGGAGTTCAGCATTCCCGCGTCGGCTGCCACTTTGATCTGGTCCATCGTCGCTAGCTGAACCCCCAGATGGGACCTCCTCCGGGTGGCCTTCAGGAGTTCGGCGGATGGGCTGTTGGTCACGCTGGATCTGGGAAGCAGTTTTCTGAGCTTGACTAACGTCACCTTCTTCCTCGTTGGCCGGCATGTAAGGTGGATTGGAAAAGAGGTCAGCTCGTTTCTGTTTTTCCTTGGCAGCAGCGGCGGTGGTGGCGGAGCGGGTTGGTCTTACCATCGTGTTTTCACTTGAAATACGCTGATCGGTTTCACAAAATTCTTTCGTTTCCCATAGACGGCGCCAGTGATCGATCGTGTATTTTAGAGTGATTATACGAGAGAGAGAGAATGAAGAACATGAGAGGTTTTTACGTGGTTCGATCTTTGATTAGATCTACGTCCACGAAGGAGAGAATGTTTTATATTTTCGTGTTCTAACCGCTATTACAACTTGCCTCTTTCTTTACAAATGATTCTATTTATAGAGAATGGAGGTCACGGGTGTTTCAGGAGTGGTTGGGGGGTCGTGGGTGCTCCTGTCTGCACTGTGGAGTGGTTGGGAGCAGTTGGTTGACTTTCTTGACTTCCACTGGGCTTTATCCTTGATTGGGCCGGGGGAATTAGGAATGGGCCGAGCTGATCTGGGCCTATTGGGCCATATCCTATCAACACCAAACACATGAATTTAATAATTTGGAACCAGATTACTTTCCCATAGCATAATCCCGTCAACCAAACGAGCCTGAGTTTTTAGATTCCACCAACATTTTTAGATCAATATTGTATGCCCACCAATTGGTAGATATTTAAATATCCACTTGCTAATTAATAAATAAATTGTATATGAAAATATCCCAATTGAGTTTTGCGACAAAAATAAAATACCTTGATTGCTTGAAGTTATCTATAAATAGAGGTGGAAACTGGAAAACCAACAACCTTTCAATACAAAAAACCAGAACAATATTAAAATGGTTTTCAAAAGAAATATAAATGTATTTATGGTAGTTATGGTCCTTCTCATTTTCTCACAAGTTGCAGAGCCAAGAGAACTGATTCACACGCCCAATAGAGTTCCACGTAAGCAATTTCTTTCTTGCAAATTAGTATTTACAATTATCCAAGGAAATTATAAGCTTGAAGCCACCTTTTCTTTTTTGGCGATTAAAATGTGTTAGGATTACATTTTAATAGATAAATCTAGCATGGGTTATATTGTACATAAAGTGCACCAAATATATAATTGCAATTTTAAAATTAAATCACGAGTATACAACTTTTTGTAGTTTTAGCATGAACTTTTCAATTTTTTGTAATTATAACTTCCCCAATTATTATTACTCACTCCGTCCTCCATTTAGTGAACCAAAACTTTGGACACATATTTTTTTTTGCATTTTGATGATATAGTAATAAATTAATATGTTAAAGTGTTAAAGTGGAATAATTGTGGGTCCATATAATTTTTTAATAGTATTAAAGTGTTAAAGTGTTAAAAAGTAGAGTGATAAAGTGTTAAAGTGATTGTGTGGTCTACAATCTAAAATGGAAAGGTTCAGTAAATGGAGGACGTCCCAATATAGTAAGAGTGTCAGTAAATGGAGGACAAAGAGAGTATTATTATTATTATTATTTATTTCTTTTAATAAAAAGTAAACAAATGTGTTCATAAAAAAGAAAATAAAAAGTATGTTGTTTTGTAAGTTGCTGGTTCCGTGTCCCAACAGTCGCTGGGGTCTCAGCAATTGCTGGGAATGCGATGGTGTGTGGACAGCAAGCTACGGCCAGCGATCGCGGGATCTCCAGCGATCGCTGGGGCCGTCAAGTTTTTCGGACAGAGAGCAACCTCCAGCGATCGCTGGAGGGTCAGCGATCGCGGCGTTCGAGTTGACTATTTTTTGACGAGCTTTATAACCCTCCTACGGGTTATTAGAGCTGTAGGGTTTTGGAAGCACACTCTTGAGAGAAACATGAGCGTGGTGAGGGGCTAGGAAACAAGAGAGAATTGGGAGGGTGAGATTTGTACAAGGAAGAGGGATTTCTTCTCTTGGGTAAGAATCGGTGTACTCCAACTGAGACGAACTTGCGGATTGTGCAAGCCGTCGGTGTTCTCGTTTCTAGTGGATATCTCTCTCGTCGACCTCCGTGGATGTAGGCACATTGCCGAACCACGTAAATCTTGTGTTCGTTCTTTCTTGCTTGTTTTATTCGTATTTTGGCTATTACTTGTTGTGGTGTGGTGAAACTTTGATTAAGTTTCGAGCCAAGCATATTTCTCTTTGGTGATTTGTTTCCGCTGTGCGTTTGGGTGAATGATATTATTGTCAATTATCCCAACTATTGGTATCTAGAGCCTTATTCATTTCCGGGTGGTGTAGCTTGGATTTGAGGTGTTTGGGCTTGGGGGTCTTGTGTAGTGCACACAAGGTGTTTGTGAAAATTCCTGAGAGAAATTTTGCTTGTGAAACAAGTGGGATATGGCTTCTACGAATAATACTGTGAAAGTGGGGAAGTATGAGCTAGTGAAGTTCGATGGGAAGAATGATTTTTCCTATTGGAGGATGCAAATGAAAAATTTGCTAATCTCGCAAAAGTTGCATAAGGCGTTGGAAGGTAAAAAGAAGAAGCCCGAGTCTATGTCGGATGAGGATTGGGAGGAGTTAGATCTTGAAGCACGAGCGGCTATCATTCTATGCCTTGAAAGGGATGTTGCTTTCTTGGTTGATGGTGAGGATACGGCAGCGGGTGTGTGGTTGAAGTTGGAGACGAACTTCATGACGAAGTCTCTAACTAACAGGATCTACATGAAGTCCAAATTGTATACTTGCAAGATGGAGGAGGGTACACAAATCCGAGAGCATATTAACAGATTTGATAGGTGCATATCAGATTTGAAAGACATAGATGTGAAGGTAGAAGATGAGGATCAAGCACTTCTACTGCTTCTTTCATTGCCAAAGTCTTATGAGAATCTTGTTCAAACTTTGATGCTTGTGGGAGACAATCTAACGATGGATGAGACTAGAACGTCACTACTAGCGGATGAGCTTCGGAAGATTGCAACTGGTGGTATGGCTAGTGGTAATAGTGAGCAAACACAAGGATTGTTTACAAGAGGTAGAAACAATGAGCGAGGAAAAGGCAAGGGAGGAAAGTCTAGATCGAAATCTAGACCTCATGGAGAGAGACCGTGTTTCAAATGCGGTGAAGTTGGACATTTTAAAGCAAATTGTCCGAACAAGAAGAAACCTTGGAAGAAGAACCAAAATGAGAAGAACAACAACAACGAGAAGGTTCAAGGGAAGCAAGAAGCAGGATACGCTGCAGAGGAAGGGGACGGTAGTGATGATTGCTACTCTGTCACAGGTGGAGATGATATCTCTGGTAAGTGGATTCTTGACTCTGGCTGCTCTTACCATATGTGTCCAAATAGGAAGTGGTTTACTACCTATAGAAGCATTAATGGTGGAACCGTGTTTATGGGGAATAACCATTCTTGTAAGTCGGTGGGGCTGGGTTCTATAAGAGTAAGAATGCATGATGGAGTTATTCAAACTTTGACGGATGTTGGACATGTCCCTGAATTGCGTAAGAATCTCATCTCTATTGGTGCTCTTGACTCCGGTGGGTGTAAGATTATTACATGGAATGGAGTTATGAAAGTTGTTCGGGGTTCTTTAGTTGTGATGAAAGGTATTCGGGAAGAAAACCTCTATACTCTCTTGGGTACAACATTGACAGGAAGTGCAGCAGTAGCAAGTGGCGGTGACCCATCTGAGCACACTCGATTATGGCATAGGCGGCTTGGGCATATGTCAGAGAAGGGTTTAGATCTGCTTGGGAAGGAAGGCTTGTTGAAGAACTTGAAGAAGCCTTGCATGGATTTTTGCGAGCATTGTGTGTATGGCAAAGCACACCGAGTTCAGTTCAAGGCTAGTACACACAGAAGCAGAGGTATTCTAGACTAGGTGCACACAGATGTTTGGGGTCCGGCAACAGTCACTTCAAAGGGAGGCTCCAAGTACTTTGTCACATTTGTTGATGATTATTCAAGATATGCTTGGATTTATTTCTTGAAGCATAAGAATGAGGTATTTGATACGTTCAAGATGTGGAAAGCAATGGTTGAGAACAGGACGGGCAAGAGATTGAAGACAATACGATCTGATAACGGTACAGAGTATACAGATGGTGCCTTCAAAAGGTTCTGTGCTCAGGAGGGTATTGCTAGGCATTGGACGGTCAGGAAAACACCACAGCAGAATGGGGTCGCAGAGAGACTGAATCGCACATTGCGAGAGCGAGCAATGTGTATGCGATCATATGCTGGGATGGGCAAAGAATGGTGGGCAGAGTCGGTTGCTACAGCTTGCTACATTATCAACCGATCTCCACATTCGACTCTAGATGGAGACATACCGTATAGGTTATGGTCAGGAGAACATGCAGATTATGAAAGGCTCAGAATCTTCGGGTGTACAGCATACTATCATGTCAACGAGGGAAAGCTTGACGCGAGGGCCAAGAAGGCTATATTCTTGGGGTATGCAGCAGGTGTAAAAGGCTATCGCCTTTGGTGTTTGGAAGATTCAAAGTTTATAATCAGCAGGGATGTTACTTTCGATGAAAGCTCCATGGTAGCTTCTCCACAAGCTAAGGTGCCCACTGGTGATGGTAATGAGACTTCTAAGTCTCAGGTAATTGAGATAGAACCTAGAGATCAACCGGGTTCTAGTCGTGCTCAAGAGGAGAATCATGGAGACACTCCGGACGAGAGTGATGATGAGCTTGAGCAGGAGGCGGTTCAGCAGGAGAATGTACATGTCTTACAACAGCAGCAGCTCGTGGATAGTCTGGCTTCCACTAGGCCAAAGCGAGCGTACAAGCAGGTCCAAAAGTTTGGATCCGATGAGCCTCTGAGACATTTTGGGCAAGTTAATTTGGTTGAATACGCACTCTCGGTGGAGGATGACGAGCCACTCTCCTACAAAGAAGCTATTCAGGATTGCAATAGTGAGAGTTGGTTGACTGCGATGGAAGAATAGATGGAATCTCTTCGGAAGAACCAAACATGGGAGGTTGTCCCATTGCCCAAAGGAAAGAAAGCTATCGGTTGTAAGTGGGTGTACAAGAAGAAAGAAGATTCTTCCGAGAAAGATGGTATAAGGTACAAGGCGAGGCTAGTAGCTAAGGGCTATGCTCAAAGAGAGGGAGTGGACTACAATGAGATTTTCTCTCCTGTAGTGAAGCACACTTCCATTCGGGCGTTGTTGAGTATTGTTGCTCATGATGATCTTGAGCTGGAGCAACTCGACGTAAAGACAGCCTTCTTGCATGGAATCTTGGAGGATGAAATCTACATGCATCAACCTGAGGGTTACAAGGTTGAGGGTAAGGAAGGTCAGGTTTGTCGCTTGAAGAAATCTTTGTATGGATTGAAGCAATCTCCACGTGAGTGGAACAAGCGATTTAATTCCTTTATGTTGAAGCATGGTTTTACACGAAGTGAATATGATTGTTGTGTCTATATTCGGAAACTTCGTGGAGGTGGCTATATCTATCTATTGTTGTATGTGGATGACATACTTATTGCTTCGAAGAGCAAGGTGGAGATAGATATGTTGAAATCGGAACTTGGTAAAGAGTTCGAGATGAAGAATATGGACGCTGCTAAGAAGATGCTGGGAATGGAGATTTGAAGAGAAAGGTCGAATCGTGCATTGTTCTTGAGTCAGAATGACTACATTGAACGGATTGTGAAGAGGTTCGGGATGCAAGATGCGAAGCCAGTGGCGACTCCATTGGCTCCACATTTTAGACTCTCTGGTAAACAGTCTCCTACTACAGCAGAAGAGAAAGCACGGATGC
The DNA here is from genome assembly GCA_001642375.2 of Mentha longifolia. Lineage (NCBI taxonomy): Eukaryota > Viridiplantae > Streptophyta > Magnoliopsida > Lamiales > Lamiaceae > Mentha > Mentha longifolia. The sequence continues at coordinate 15,625,632 of CM038114.1, read as the reverse complement.
AGCATGTTCCTTATGCTAGTGCTGTTGGCAGTTTGATGTATGCAATGGTGTGTACACGTCCGGATATTTCACAAGCAGTAGGTGTGGTTAGCAGATTTATGGCAAATCCGGGAAGAGCACACTGGGATGCTGTGAAATGGGTTCTTCGGTACCTAAAGGGTACCTCTGACAGGGGTCCGTGTTTTGGTGGAGATACATGTCGGCTTAATGGTTTTGTTGACTCTGATTATGCAGGTGATCTAGATAGGTGCAGATCCACTACTGGGTACGTGTTCAGTTTGTATGGTGCTCCAGTGAGTTGGCGATCGATGTTACAGGCTACAGTGGCACTTTCGACTACCGAGGCGGAGTACATGGCTATGGCTGAAGGTGTGAAAGAGGCATTGTGGCTCTGGGGCCTTCTAGAGGATTTGGGGATTGAGCAGGATTGTGTGGACCTGTGGTGTGATAGCCAAAGTGCGATTCATTTGGCTAAGAATCAGGTTCATCATGCTCGTACCAAGCATATCAATGTCAGGTATCATTTTGTGCGAGATATCATAGAGGAAGGTGATATTTCTCTTTTGAAAGTGCACACAAATGAAAATCCAGCTGACATGTTGACCAAGGTGGTGACAGGGAGCAAGTTCCAACATTGCTTGGAATTGCTCAATATTGGCTCTTGTTGATTGCCCTTATGGGCGGTGACGGGGTGAGGTGGAGACCTTCCCCGTTGGTATGAACTACATCAGCTTGATCCCGGTGTGGGTATGTAGGCAACCATGGTTGAATGGTGCAGCTGGTTGGGCATGTTACAGTTCGGTATTCGTCCAAAATTTGAGGTGTATCAAATGATGGACGAGGTGGAGAATTGTAAGTTGCTGGTTCTGTGTCCCAACAGTCGCTGGGGTCTCAGCAATTGCTGGGAATGCGATGGTGTGTGGACAGCAAGCTACGGCCAGCGATCGCGGGATCTCCAGCGATCGCTGGGGCCGTCAAGTTTTTCGGACAGAGAGCAACCTCCAGCGATCGCTGGAGGGTCAGCGATCGCGGCGTTCGAGTTGACTGTTTTTTGACGAGCTTTATAACCCTCCTACGGGTTATTAGAGCGGTAGGGTTTTGGAAGCACACTCTTGAGAGAAACACGAGCGTGGTGAGGGGCTAGGAAACAAGAGAGAATTGGGAGGGTGAGATTTGTACAAGGAAGAGGGATTTCTTCTCTTGGGTAAGAATCGGCGTACTCCAACTGAGACGAACTTGCGGATTGTGCAAGCCGTCGGTGTTCTCGTTTCTAGTGGATATCTCTCTCGTCGACCTCCGTGGATGTAGGCACATTGCCGAACCACGTAAATCTTGTGTTCGTTCTTTCTTGCTTGTTTTATTCGTATTTTGGCTATTACTTGTTGTGGTGTGGTGAAACTTTGATTAAGTTTCGAGCCAAGCATATTTCTCTTTGGTGATTTGTTTCCGCTGTGCGTTTGGGTGAATGATATTATTGTCAATTATCCCAACATGTTTGATAAGAGTTAGACCCAGCAATTCCACGAGAACCAAAGAATTCCATGTACAGTCAAAACTGTTCATGAAACTTCAATATAGTTTGATTCTGGTCCGTATTTTACTACGGCAGA